>SJYA01001566.1:848971-883990 GCA_006410615.1 Neotragus moschatus | reverse complement strand
ATTTTGGAGGCCAGAAAAATAAAATCTGACACTGTTTCCACTCTTTCCCTGTCTATTTCCCATGAAGTGATGGGACTGGATGCCATGATCTTCGTTTTCCAAATGTTGAGCCTTAAGCCAAGCTTTTCACTCTCCTCTTTCACTTTCATCAAGAGGCTCTTTAGCTCCTCTTCACTTTCTGCCATAGAGTGGTGTCATCTGCATATCTGAGGTTATTGATATTTCTCCCAGCAATCTTGATTCCAGCTTGTGTTTCTTCCAGTCCAGCATTTCTCATGATGTCTTCTGCACATAAGTTAAATAAGCAGGGTGACAATATACAGCCTTGATGTACTCCTTTTCCTATTTGGAACCAGTCTGTTGTTCCATGTCCAGTTTTAACTGTTGCTTCCTGACCTGCATACAGATTTCTCAAGAGGCAGGTCTTCTGCTTAAAGAATTTATTTTGTATTACACTCATAATTTTGTTGTGCCAGATAATCATGTTTTTGTTTTTAAACAAAAATGCTACCCTGACCATTATTATTCTAAAAAATATTGGCTAAGAGATTGCTCCAATGGTGCAAAATGGCAATAATAAGTACAATTCACTTTTATTTAGGAAATTTGACAACAACTTACTGAAAAGTAGCGATGACTGAAAATCAGGATGCAGAACCTAATTTAAGTTGGGTTTGCTGGTAACATAATTGATGTAATGAATTTGCTCATAGCTACTTCCTATTTCTGACACTGCTTTTAGAGGTACATGTCTTCCTATCAGAAAATGACCATTCACAGTGATGTTGTGAGCGCATGTATTGCTCAGGGTAGAAGTGTGAGCACCACCAGTTCTAAATCTGGAGGTGTGGGCATGCACAAATCCTGGCCCCGTAAGGTGACCACTTTGGCAAGCTCTGGCCAAGCCTGGGAAACTTTTTCACTTCTTTGTAATTGTAAGACCTTAGCTTGAATTAGACTCCCTATCTCTGCAGCTGCTGACCAGTCAGACTGTGAGATTTGCTAATCAGGCCCTTCCAAAATCACACATATCCTTACAGGAAACACGGTTCTGGGTTGCTTTGGGATTTTTAGTATTCTCGGTATAAAAGAAGTTATACACAAGAATTATGCCTTGTTTTCTCAGTTGCAAGAGAAATACATCCAACACAGGCAGACAGAAGCATGAAGAACAACTGCATTCTTCTTAATCAACGCACAAGCTAAACAACTGCAACAGTTTCAACTTGATTTTAGTTGTACACACTTATATTAGCAAATGACAGTGGCAAAAAATGTGCAGATAATTTTAAAGATAAAGATTTAAATGTACCAATATTTTAAAAACTGTTTACAACTGTCTCTTCTTAGGAGAACTTCGTGTTGTATTAATATATGCCCCCAATGTATTTACATTTAGTGTCCACTGTACCTCATGGTCCCGCTGCCTGGCTGCTGTGGCTCTGTTCATGTCTTCAGCATCCCTGACATGGTTAAGGGCCTGGTCAAGTGATTCCTGGAGGTCTGACAGCTTGGCGTTATAGTCATCCAGCTGCTCCAGGACCACAGGAAACAGAGAGCGAGTGTCATTGTACTGCCTCTGCCAACTTTCAGCCTGGCTCAGCACTGGGGAGAAAGGTACAGAGAAACTCAGTCTGGGCTCCTCCCTTCTCCTTCCATCCCAGCCCACAGAAGCAAAGATGCAAATTTGGAAGGCGATATCTTTAGCAATAGTGACTGAAGCTGTTGGTCACAAAAGTGGCCCAATTATTTGAAGTTTTAAATACTATTTTGTAGGATTTGGACCGTCCTAGACCACCATCAGCTAAAAAGGGAGTTGATTAGTTTTCCTGTCAAGATGCTGCTTTATGTGGAAATGATGTCATTCAACTAAGTTTATTATTACACAGATTATTAATAGTTTTACCATACAAATGAAACTTGGATATACTACAGTTTTACTATTACAGATTATCTCCAATTATTTTGTCTATTATTGGCAAATGTACAACCACTCAGCTGTATTCTCTTCAGGCAGCTATTTTTAGTTAGCTCCTTTATTTAGGTCAAACTTAATCATTATTCTGGAATCATTATTCTGAAAGATTAAATGGCAATGAAATATTCTTAAACTTTGCCTATGTCTTAATTCTCTAATCAAAGTTACATGCATTGCTTCTGTACCTTGATTCTATTTTTTCTCCAGGGACTATCAGTCTGTCTTATTGAGGTTTTGTATTTACTTTCATCATCATAAGCAGAAGATACAAGTTCACAGCTGAGTAGAGAAAGTGGCTGAAAAAATGCCTTTACTTGGTGGAAGGCTGCTAAGTGGGAGATGTATTTGGTTCCATTTCCCCAGAGTAGTCTTGTTAAATCCCCAAATAGACAAAGCATCTGGCTGTGACATGAGAGCTCCAGCCTTCCTGACTGCTGGCCTCATCTGGACTCAGAAACAGGCCTGAGATTCTGCCTTATTTCTTACTGTTTCTAAGACCTTGTAAGTCTGCTATCACAATATACCTTTATGTGAAAAATACTCCTCTATTAAAATATTCACAATAAGTTTTAACAGAAGTTGATAGTGACAACTGTAGGAAAATGGTCTAATGTAGGTGTTCTTAACCCTTTCTGTATCATGGGCCCCTTTACAACCTGGCAAAGCCTTCAGATCCCTTCTTATATGTTTTTAAATGTACAAGGTAAAATATGTAGCACTAAAAAGATGCATAAAAATTGGTAATATAATAATACATGTGCTTCCTTATCAGTGTGTTAACTAGTAAGATTTAGAGGTGAAACCAGTAACTACTAAAATTCTTGAATTATTGATGAATTTAACATTGTGAAATAACAGTGAAAACTAAAATATGATACACAAACCTGTAGCCTCTTTTTGTTGACTGTGTAGATTAAAATGGACACAATTTTTTGTAACTCTTCTATCAAGAGTTGAGTCTTTTTCCTCACCAATGAATCTAGGCTGGTTTTGACCAACAGAGGGCTTCCCTCATACCTCAGTTGGTAAAGAATCCATCTGCAAAGCAGGAGAGCCTGGTTTGATTCCTGGGTTGGGAGGATCTCCTGGAGAAGGGATAGGCTACCCACTCCAGTATTCTTGGGCTTCCCTTGTGGCTCAGTTGGTAAAGAATTCACCTGCAATGTGGGAGATCTGGGTTTGATCCCCGGGTTGAGAAGATTTCCCTGGAGAAAGGACAGGCTACCCACTCCAGTATTCTGGTGCAGAGAATTCCATGGACTATACAGTACATGGACTTGCAAAGAGCTGGACATGATCGATCTACTTTCACTTTCACTTTGACCAATGGAATGAATATGACATTGCTGAGTTCCAAGGCCAGGCTTTGAGAGACCTTGTACTTTCCATTCCTGCCCTCCTGGAAGGCTTCTGCCATATGAACAAGCTCAGTGAGCTTCCCAGAGAATAAAATCCCACATGGAGGGAGATGCCCAGCCATCCCAGCTAAGACCCCAGACATGCGAGTGAACTCCACCACATGGAGCAGAGTTGAGTCCAACCCCAATTGCCCACCTATGAAATCATGAACAAATAAATGCTTACTGTTTTAATGTTTGGCATAGATTGTGAGATAGTAATTGATAAATGATATAGTGACCAAGTCATAGATTCACTAATACTACTGTGGTTTGTTATTTACATTAATCATTAAAGGAAATGTTAAATTTCCAGTGAGGTTTCAAAGTCATTAAAAGTCACTCACGGATATCAGAACACGAATGTTGCTGGGCTTCCTTACATCTTTACTGCTTTCTCAATGAGACTTCTCTTATTGAAGTTCTGGGAACTGCTTCCCTTAGCTTTCCTTCCCCTGTTTTTTCACCAGCTGCTATATTCATATTTTTTCTCCTCAGGAGTAAAATCTTATAGATTCCTGTGGAATCTCAGCAGTTTCTCAAAAGCTGAAGGTTGAGTCTGGATTTAAAGCTCCTGGTTTATACATATAGTGTCAAGTCCTGAAGAATTCCCTGAGGCCACTTTAAATGCTCAGTGACTCTGAATATCAGGAATTGGTTGCTTTGACCAAACGTTGCCCTGTGACTGGGTGTCCTCTCCTGGACCCACAAAGGAAGCAGACATATGCTGGCCTCTAGAAGTTGAATATACCTACATTCATGGGCTTCGTCTGCCTCTTCGTCCACAAGTTCCCGTTGGGTGAGGAACGGCTGACGGCGTCGGATCTCCTCAAGCATCTTCTGTGCCAACACCAGCTTCTCGGAGATTTCCTCAGAGCTAAGTTCCTGCTCTTCCCCATAATACAGCATCTTGCTGCTGATCTCTGAAAGGAAGGGCACGGTGAGAGACGGCAGGAGGGAGAGTGATAGGGAGTCTGACAGTGACATCACTGAAAACACAAACAGTGAGGGCAATGGGCAGGGCTGATCCTAAAACAGAGACAGAGACCCTATGCAAAGACAGCATGGTGGTGGCCATGCTATGAATACTGGTGTTGGCCCCGGAGTTCATCATATATTCCAGGGAGAGGTTAAACCAAAGGAAGTCAATCTTTTTTGCTTTTCATTTGGCAACTTCAGAACAGGACTGGAATTAATACAAAGTTTGGTCTGATTTCTGATGAGTCTGATTTTACTGTGATTCAAAACTGTTAATATTTAAGAAACACAAATCTAGGATCTTTGATCAATCTTTTATATAATAAAATATATAATTTGGAGAAAATATTCTGATGTATCACCTGTCACACATAGGAGGCCCTGGAGACATTAATTGTAATTTAGCCAAGGATTTTACCTAAGCTCTAAGCCAAAATGAGTGTATACTGATGGCTGTTCAAGTGAGTCTTTCAGACTGTTGTACAGACTAGATGTAATACAGAGGTTTCTTATAGCAGGATGTGAGCTTTTAATCATTAATATATATATATATTTTTGCAACTGCTGTTTGCCTTCTGTGGTATGACTGCCTGGCAAGACTGCTTAATTCTGACTCTGGGTCATTCTCAGCCTACATCCATAAGTAGCATCCATTTCAGAACCAGAGGGACTGCTGAGGCTCAGAGGCATTAGATGGGTTGTCTGAATATTGGTAAAGCTGAGCAGGCCTCTGGCTCCCTCTTCCTACTATATATGATCAGATGAAAGTTATGTAATTGCCACCTTGTCCAACGGTAGCTCCAGGAGGAAGCATTTTATCTTCCTGGCATAAATGAAATTGTCTGTCTGTGGTTTACTATGATCTATGTGGTTGGCCAGACAAGATGGGTAAACAACACTGGTCTCACATAAATCATACCAGGATAAGGGCTTGTATTTTATATGGATAATAGCTTGAAGGTCACCAGTAGTTATTTTAGAGATGGCTGGGAATAAGGAATGACACACTATTGGTGTTGTGCAGCATCCCTGAATTCTGAAGCAAGAGAGATAAATGGGGGAAGAGGTTTTCAGTGCTGTAAATATTACTGATAAAAGTTTTAGAGAAACTAAGATATGCTTAAACAAAACTCAAGAAGGAATTAAATACTCATTTCTCAAGTAAAGTCTAAAATATTGACCCATTTCAAGGGTTTATTTCAAAAACTAAACATATATATTTTCCTTAGATCTGAATGCTGAATTTCTTGGCGTTTTGATGCAGATATTATATTTACAATCTGGCTTATTTTATTTTAGCCATGTCTGCTCTAGATTAGAAAAAGGAAATACAGAGAATAACATTTATGCTTTTGGTCTTTGAAGGCTGTTCATACATTATTTTAAAAAGGTAGAAACTGATGGAAATTACTGTTTTCTACTTACATTTCTTTTGTATTTTTTCCTTCTTACCCTATGTCCTAAGGGTCAAATAAGAAGGCTTAGATTCCTTCCAAATGAAATACCCTAGAATCAAAATTTGAGTTAGACAACAAAGGTGAACTGTTTTTTCTTTTTTTTTTTCTGAATGGCTAAGATTTAGGATGCTGGCTTTATCTGCTGCCAAGAGGGACATTTATTTCTTAATTAGATGAGATCAGCTAATATAGGTTTAATCTTACTTTTTGGACAAATCAATTTTAACTATAAAATATTATAGGGAAAGAACATTTTATTGGTAGGTGCAAAAGCATGAAATAGTAAGGATGGGAGCAGGGGATGTTTGAAATGCATACCATTTGTTTTTATTATGTATTATGGGCACCGAAGGAAATACAGCGAATGATTAATCTTGGCTCAATACATCCCTTGTCCTGGAATATGCTCCCTCTACCTCAGTATAAAGATATGAATCTTCCATTGTGTGTCCCTTTACTGTCATTGTGCCCTTGAGATGTACTTGTAGTTGTCATCCAGCTCTTAATATATAAGATAATAAAAACTATGGAAACACACAAATACTCTATCTTAGCAGACTGTAACCCAAGTAAATTCTCTTTATCTTAGAACCAAAGCAATCGCCTGTTTTCCATTGGTAAACTGAAGGCTTACTTTCAGCGTGCTATCTAGATAGTCTTCAAAAC
Organism: Neotragus moschatus; assembly: GCA_006410615.1. Taxonomy (NCBI): domain Eukaryota; kingdom Metazoa; phylum Chordata; class Mammalia; order Artiodactyla; family Bovidae; genus Neotragus; species Neotragus moschatus. The sequence goes on along the minus strand of SJYA01001566.1, from coordinate 877,514 downwards.
GCAGCCTGCGTTTATGAGAAGCTGGAATACAAGTAAGTAAACCCTCAAGAAGAAAGGTAAAATCTGCCAGTTTTATGCTTTAAGGCAAAGAACTCTTCTACACCCCCTCTTGGCTTTTCTTCTAGACTGGGGACCACAGTATGCACCTGCCTGGTTCTTACGACAGCATCAGAGAGACAGCGCAGGATAATTTGGATTAGTGGACAGTTTACTGCCACTCTGAAGGCAGGGTTTTCACTGCAAATAACTGAGAGAAATGTGACTCCTACTCAACTCTTGCATTTTAGAGACAACACAGAATGTAATTTCCTCTACTGGAAAGGTATATTGGCATTTCACTTCTGTGAAATGCATGGGAAAGGAATGATTTTTTTACGTACATTTTTTCTTTTCCTTTTGGCTGCAATGCCTGAGTCCTAACCACTGGACTGTCAGGAAATTTCCTCTACTCTCCACATTTATTATTGAAAATAGACAGTAAGTAGAGATGAGTGCTCAGAAGTCCCAGACAAACAAATGTGAAAGAAGATCTTACATGAGTTTGAAATGGTAACACTCTAAACAACAGGTCCTGGCACACAATAAACACTAACAGTAGCCATTACTTTTATTGCTGTTAATAGCATGAGTGATTCCTTGACATGGAGCTGAACCAGTAGAGAGTATATTTACCTTGGATTTTATCTCTCATATTGTGGGCTTGCTCTGCAAGCTGAGTTGCATGGTTAATGGTATCCATGCTTTCCTTCTGAGCCAACTGGACCTTTCTTGAAGCTTGGCTTTCCTATAAATAATCCATATAAACACCAGATTAATTTTACGAGAAGGAAAGGCTGTGTATGCACATGTGGGGGTGGGTGAGCATAATGTATTCTGTAAACATAAATTTCCCTGACATGCGAAAGTTCTCTAACATATAAAATGGACTCATGCATGAAGATGGATGTGATGACCAGCTTTAGAATTACAGATGCTATTTCTATTCCTAAGCCATCAGTCACAGTTCAATCCAAACCACCCATCTTTCATAAGTAATCTACGTTTTGAATTTTTACTGTATCTTAAGATGCCAGACTAGAGAATTATCCATGTCTGCTGATCAGTTTGACATTGTGCTGACTGAAATGCTTAAGGGTTCAAAGGGAAACATGTTGAGAAAGCAGGCAGATCTCAAAATGTTCCATGCATCCAGTGGCTTCTGGGTGGTCCAGCCACTGCTGCAACTAAATTACCACAGAGATTGAAAAGATTATGCTCACTAGGCTAAACGCTATTTTCAGTGCTGCCTTCCAAATTCCCATCAACACTGAAGGCACTTGTGTACAAATAATTACTCAAGCAGCTTTGGCTCAGAGTGAATGAAGCTCTTCTCTGAGAAGCTGATTTCATTCTTTCAACTCTGTTTCAGAACTCACATGTAGGATCTGTCAAGATGAAACCCCAACTCAAATGTGGCTCCTGAAAAAAGGATGTGTGGGTGTGCATGGGTACATGTGTATTTCTCTCTCTGTGTATAAAGACAGAAGAGAAAGTAAAGTGAAAGTGTAAGTCTCTTGGTTGTGTCCAACTCTTTGCGATCCCATGGACTATAGCCTGCCAGGCACCTCTGTCCATGGAATTCTCTAGGCAAGAATACTGGAATTCTCTAGGCAAGAATACTGCAGTGGAAGGCCATTTCCTTCTCCAAGGGATCTTCCTGACTCAGTGATCGAAACTGGGTCTCATGCATTGCAGCCAGATTCTTTACTGTCTGAGCCACAAGGGAAGCATGTCTTTAAAAAAATTGTTCAAGGTCAGGACACTGGCCTGGATGCACAGCATGGGGATGGGTACTTACTCTGGCATCAGAAAGACGGATTCATGGGTTATATTTAAGAGGTGGGATACTTCTTCAGTCTGGCATTTGATCAAATGCTCACTCGCCTTGCCCAGTGTCTTTCTGGTTCAGCTCTGTGACAAAAGAGCTGTACCTGCCTAGATTGCCAGGTGACCTGCTATACAGAGTGCTGGCTGGTAGGCCCCCAGAACAGGAGAGTGGCTGTTTCAAATCTCTCTCATCTCTTGTTCCAGCGGGAGGATTAGGCCCTGATTTTACCTGGAGTGTTTTTATGTAACCCACTCCAGTAGTCTCGGCTGGGAAATCCCAGGGACAGTGGAGCCCAGCACTACAGGCCATGGGGTCACAAAGTGTTGGATGCGACTGAGTGACTAAACCACCACCACAAAGCATAACCCAAGCCACTGGTCCTTCTAGGAGGAGAATGCAGGAATGGTATCCTAGCAAACACATGCCCAGGAGCTTTTCATCCGCACTGTATCCAAAATCCCTCCAAACAAAGCTCCCTGTGCAGCAGCAATACTGCAGCTCCTTTGCTGAAATGCATGCTCTCTGAATGGACACAGCAATCTGAGTCACATGTTCTTTCCCCACAGTTTCAGTCTCCCGCTTGCCATGCTCTACTGCTTTCTGGAAACACAAGCTTTGTGGTCACTTTAAAATTAGATGATGCAGAAAATAAGATCAATCTTATTCTTAACTTCATCCCTCCCTGCTTTTAACAAATAGCGACACAGACCTATAAAACATTTAAAAAAATTTTTAAGAAGTTGATTTTTGGTCCAGTTTAAATTTAGTTATATTTACAAAATACAACATGCATATATCTGACTTTGGCTTCATCTTTCAAGGGAAAAGGTTTATTGTTATTACTGTGTTCATTTATTTCTTGATATGGAAACTGAATTCACTGAAGTAATGAAAGACAGCTAGAAGATAACTCAAAGACAAGCTCTTTTGACCAACACCAGAGGGCGCTTAGATATACATATTTTAAAAAAAGCAGCAAAGAGGAACATCTGTTAAACTGCAATATTACTGGATATAATATACAGTGATGCCTTATTTGAAAGTTCTACGGTCTTCTTTAACTTTGATTATGGAAGGAAAATAATGATATGGGCACATGGTAAAACAGGTGCACCCTGCTCGAAGTAAAACTGTATTAAAAAATTAGTTCACAACTGTAAGCTGGTTGATGTTTAGCATTACCAATGGATTAATCACTTACCTCAGCAGTGAATTCTGACACATATTTGATGTAAAAGGTGGCAAGAATTTAATTTACTATACAGGGAATAAAGTATAGTGTACCTAGAATATTATTCTATTGAGTGAGGATGATAATCATTATCTAGCATGGTCCAGACTCTTCTGAGAGTGGAAGGGGATCTTTTAATAATAGCTCTAAGACAAGCATAAACAGAGGCAGTGCTGGACAAAACGGCAGTAGGAATATTGGTGTGCCATTTCACAATCTGTATGGTGATGTCTACTTGTGTGGGTTTAACTATCTCCTAAACATTGAAATACTTTTCCAGCCTCCTTGATCTCTTCTCTTGAGCTACAGACTCAAATCTCTAGCATCCACAGGTACTTCACCTGACGAGGTCCAGAGAATCCATTCTGAATTATCAGTCTCAGCCATTTATCTTTCCAAGTCTAATAGCTTACATCTTCGCAACTCTTCGTATTCAATTGGTCACTGAATCACTTTTATTTTACTTGCCATTCTGGCCTCTCTTCTTCTTCCCCACCACTAGTTTCAGTTTATCCCAGTTCACTGCAATTTCCTTTCCAATGAAGACAAGGTAGCAACTGACTGCTCTTGTTTGGATTACTGTGACAGTCTACTAACTGGTGTCCCTGTCTTCAGTCTTAAACTCCCCAATTTATCATCCCCACTGCAGAGGAAGGTTTCTGAAACTTCACACCTAATCAGCTCACTGTTGTAGGTAAATGCTCCAATATCTTCCAAAGTCCATAGGATGAGCATGGTGGGCAAGGTTCTTCACGATTTGGCCTCTGAGAACCTCTTCAGCATTGTCTTCTGCTCCTTGGTTTTTTTAGTTAATATTCTGCAATGCCAAGGCTGAAATTCTACAGTCTTCTGGTCAACTGTAATTGAAACATATTTTGACTTTTTGTTCTGTCTTTTTATCAGGATTGGAGATGAGGCTTTTGATGTATGGAAGTGACCTACTTTCCTTCCAATCCTAAAGGTCTTCATACGTACTGCTATAGCTGGAGGAGTAAGGATGAGATGAAGATGGAGAAGTGTAGGGAACAGTGTGGCACCCTCCTGAGCCAGCTCTTGGGAGACTGGGCTCTAGATCCAGATGGCAAAGGGCAGCACTGAGACTGGGAGAGGGTCACTATCTTCACTTCTGCTTGTAGCCTAGTCCACTCTGGCTCTGAGCATGGTGCCTTTGGGAACACAGGAGACTGGAATCTTGACAGAGGCTTTGGTATTTCATTACAGACATGATCAGCAGTGGCAAAATCGAGACTTTTTTGAGCAGCAGCTTTTTGGGAACACAAATGCATGGGTATCCTTTAGGGGTTTCCTAGAAGTTGCTGTTGTTCAGTCACTCAGTCATGTCTGACTCTTTGCAACCCCATGGACTGCACCACGTCAGGCTTCCCTGTCCTTCACCATCTCCTAAAGCATGTTCAAACTCATGTCCATCAAGTCGGTGATGGCATCCAACTATCTCTTCCTCTGTTGTCCGTTTCTTCTCCCACTTTGAATCTTTCCCAGCATCAGAGTCTTTTCTAATGAGTCAGTTATTTGCATCTGGTGGCCAAAGGACTGGCGCTTCAGCTTCAGCATCAGTCCTTCCAATGAATATTCAGGACTGGTTTCCTTTAGGATTGCCTGGTGTGCTCTTCTTGCAGTCCAAGGGACTCTCAAAAGTCTTCTCCAACACCATAGTTCAAAAGCATCAATTCTTCAGTGCTCAGCCTTCTTTATGGTCCAACTCTCACATCCAAACGTGACTACTGGAAAAATCATAGCTTTGACTATATGGTCCTCTGTTGGCAAAGTAATGTCTTCTGGTTTTTAATACATAGTCTAGGTTGGTCATAGCTTTTCTTCCAAAGAGAAAGTGTCTTTTAATTTCCTGGCCGTAATCACCATCTGCAGTGATTTTGGAGCCCAAGAAAATAAAGTCTCTCACTGTTTCCTCATCTATTTGCCATGAAGTGATGGGACTGGATGCCATGATCTTCTTTTTTTAATGTTGAGTTTGAAGTCAGCTTTTTTACTCTCCTTTCACCTTTATCAAAAGACTCTTTAGTTTCTCTTTGCTTTCTGCCATAAGGGTGGTGTCATCTGCGTATCTGAGGTTATTGATATTTCTCCTGGCAATCTTGATTCCATCTTGTGCTTCATCCAGCCTGGCATTCTGCATGATGTACTCTGCATATAAGTTAAATAAGCAGGGTGACAATATACAGCCTTGATGTATTCCTTTCCCAATTTGGAACTAATCTATTGTTTCATGTCCAGTTCTAACTGTTGCTTCTTGACCTGCATACAGGTTTCTCAAGAGGCAGGTAAATTTCCATAAGTATGGGGTGGGAAGGGGCAGTAGGATTTATCAAGAGGGCTAGAGGACTTAGATATGGAAGTTGGGGCAAAAACCCAGTAACTTTAAGTTAATGTAAATTGTGAGATTTGGGTTACATTAGATTCATGTAACAGCTACTTTGCATACAGAGAGTGTAGCTGTCCCTTGAACAATGCAGGGGTTTGGGGCACTGATACAGTTGAAAATCCACATACAACTTTACAGTTGGCCCTCCATATCTGAGGTTCTATATCCTTGGATTCAACCAACTGTGGATCATGTAATACCATTGTACCATAGTATCAAAAAACACCTGTGTGTAAGTGGATCCTCGAAGTTCAAACCCATGCTGTTCAAGGATCAACCACATTTGCAATTTTAAGAGGCAACATTACTGTGATTTTTACCACACTGAGGGAATCTACAGTGAAATTCTTCATTCTAGTTAAAGCTAAATATTGTGAACTTTTCTTGATACAAGGCTTTCTAAGACAAAGCTTTTATTACATCCTTCTAAGAATCAATTATGAACTTTTCTAGACCAAGGGCTTGAAGAATGCTTGAGAAGTCATGAAGACTAGCTCTGGGTGTTTGTTTCAAAATGTTTCAGCAGGTTCTTGTACCATCAGGACTATTGATATCACAAGAAGGATGTTATTTTCAGTGAGAATCAATGGGAACAACTGGGTGAATGTTCTAGTAGCTTTATCATCAACTTCCTGCTTCGGTGGCCTGTTCTTGTTGCTCAGGAGCCTTTTCTATTGTGATATTCTTTTGAAGCTTACATTATTTCCTCCCCACGAAAGCCTGCATTTAAATAATATTGGAAGTAGGAAAACTGTACAAGAAAACAATCAGTAACTCTGTGTCCAAGCTATTGGAGGAACTAATCTTGGTGAAAACATTTCCTCAAGAATTTGAGACACTTCCAGCAAGTTCCAGCCATGACACAGAAATGAAATTACAATGAGTTTTCACAAAGATTTCTTTCATGGTATTTTCCTTCGAAATTTAAGAGATCTCACTGCTTCTCAAATGTCGATGGTTGGATTAATATGCTCTATTGCATGGAGAAAGGGGGACACAATTTTTATATGCATTTAAAAGCAGTTGAATCTTCCAAGGATTCAATTAAAGTAATTCATATTTTTAGAAGCATAATCTCTTAGTTTAAGAGGTCCAAGGTCAAAGAGATTATCAGAGTCATTTTAACCACTATTTTTGCAGAAAATGAGAATTGTTTCTGAAAAGAACAGTTTATGTCAAATATTAGTATCTGAAAGCAGAAATTCCAGGGTACTCTGGGTAAAACTGGTGGAACATAATCAGGGGAAAAAATGTGTTAAAGATTTTAGTATATTAAACATGGTGCCTTGGAACTTAGTTGCACTTTCTGTTATTAGTTGGATATTTTTCCATTAGACCCTTGGGGAATGACTTTGCTCATGTTTTAATGTTTTTGTTAATTTGTAAGACCTTTCACAAGCCACATTTCCCTCAATATTTTTCTTATTCTCACAGACTTTTTTCATTTATTTTACTGCGTATTTGCAATTTTACCTTGTCAAATCTATTAATTCTTTTACTCTAATTCTTCACACTATATTTAATTGTATTTTTATTTCCTTTCAAGATTTAATAATTATCTAGTTCTGTTTTCTTGAAAATTTTAGATTTAAACTAAAGTCTTTAATCTGTTTGAAGTTCATTTTATTAATCAGTTCAGTTCAGTTGCTCAGTCGTGTCCGACTCTTTGCCACCCCGTGAATCGAAGCATGCCAGGCCTCCCTGTACATCACCAAATCCCGGGGATCACTCACGCTCATACTCATAGGGTCAGTGATGCCATCCAGCCATCTCATCCTCGGTCGTCCCCTTCTCCTCCTGCCCCCAATCCCTCTCAGNTACTAGTTCTCAGTGAGAGAGAGAGAAAGGACCATTCCCAAAACCATCTCTTCAAAATACAGACATTCATTTTCCTCTTCCCTTACCCATTTATCCTGCGATGTAGCCATGGATGCCTATGGAGCATTCTTTTTTTTTTTTAACTAATTAACTTTTGACTCCACTGAGTCTTTGTTGCTGCTCGGGCTTTCTCTAGCTGTGGTGAGCGGGGGCTCCTCTCTAGCTGTGGTGCAGAGGTGTCTCATTGCAGTGGCTTCTCCTGTTGTGGAGCACAGGCTCTAGACAGCACAGGTTTCAGTAGTTGTGACACACGGATTTAGTTGCTCTGTGGCACGTGGGATCTTCCCCATCCAGGGACTGAATCCGTGGTCCTCTGCATTGGCAGGCAGATTCTTATCCGCTGGACCACTAGGGAAGTCCTTAGGGAGCATTCTTTATAGTTGTATCTATGGCATGAGGTTTGGGAAAGTTCCCCTAACGGGTTCTGAAATGCTATCCCTCACTGCCTCTTAAGACCTATTGAATGAGAGCATGGCAGAACTGATGAATGTAGGCAACAGGAAGTTTCCTTGTACCATCACAGAGCATAGGGGTGTTCAGGAGCCTACCTTTCACAATTAGGTCCAGCATAGTTTTCTTTACAAACACACCGAACAGCTCCGTTTTTCCTATAGCAGGACTCTGCAAAACTAGAATTGAAAAGGAATATTAGAAGTCAATTCCATACATCACTGAAGAGGCTGTCTTAATTTTGATTAGATCATATCTGCCTTGGTCCCCCTCAAGGTCAAATGGGTGTGATCACTTGCTTAATTTAAATGAAATCTCCCTATTTTTAGGAAAGCTTAGAATATCAGGCTCAGACAGAAAGTGACACACCACTGGTGACACCATTTCTGTCTACCTCATTTATTTTTCCATAGAGGCACTTCATTATTTTGACTTGAAACAGTGGGAATTTGCAGAACATCATGTATATATATGTGTGTGTGTGTGTGTGTGTGTGTGTGTGCACGCGCGCGCGCGCACGCGTATTTAATGTAAGTCTAAACCACATATTCCAAAGCTGGAGATAAAATAAGCAAATTTTACCTGTGATTTTAGATTCATATGAGAATTTTCTCTTTTTTCCATCACTTTCTGTGATGTTTTCCTCTTTCTTCCTGCATTAGCTCTCTTTCACTCTTCAACGTCATGAGCCAATTCTAACTATGCTTTATAATCTCCACAGAACTTTAATTTCTTTCATGTGTACCTTAAGGGTTGGGAATAAAGGGTGCAGAGACTGGCTCAACCTGCCAAAGTCACAAAGCAAGTACTCAACAGGATCCACAGTAAAACAGGATCCACAGTAAAAGGATTCTAGTCCAGGAAACCCTCTCTCTTGATTCTTCTTCTTATTTTGATAATAAAAAGTAGGACACAGAATAGAAAACAAACAAACACTGTTTCAGCAGAATAAATATTTTAATTATCAAGGCAGGGAAATGGAATATTACTCTATATGTTTTGAAAATTCTACATTGACAGGTATCTATCCCTATGAAGATGATATACAAAATTTTAAAGACTTTTAAATTAGTTTTGGCTTAGGTAGTGTACAATCCATGGAGTGTGACCTGCTGTTCTCACATTTCTGCATGTATCAGCAAAGACCTAATGGTCTTTGGAGGAAAGCAAATGGATATGTTTGCTTTGTGTGAATACATTTATAAAATCAATCAGAAAACAACATGTGCTTCTCAGTAAAAGGCAGTACACACAATTTATTTTCTCTAGCAGTTTGGTTAAAAACACTCCAATGAATTACATTTCTTTGGCATTTATCCTTTATTTTTCTTGTTCTTATTCCTCAGCCTCCTTAAAGAAACACCATGAGTTAAGTGTCCAGAACACGCATATTTCTTTGAAGATGTTCCACCCAGTTGGCCCACCCAAGGCCTGAAGGAATGAAATATCTGCCTGGAGTTATCTTCTTTGAGCTAAAGTCTTACTGTTATGAACAGATGACATTTTCCTTACTTGGAGCAATTATTAGTAGACATGGAGGATGTCTGGCCAAACCCCAAATAAGTAACTGAGCTCTGTGTAAATGGACCCTGGGAACAGCTATGTGACCACTGGTCTTGGTGGAGGGAGACGCAGGGGCAGTAGGGCCATCGAGAGCTCCTTTTTTTGTTTTTTATCAGCATTAACTGTTTACATTTTGCTTAGGCTAACGTCTGTTTGGAGCTAGGGAAATGAAATCACTGTGCCTTTCTCAGCCCACACTAATAACCATGGTGCCCTCTCCAAGTGGAAGGGAGCCTTATGCTTTTGAAAAACCCTCAGGGAACTGAGGAAAACAGACTCAGGACTGTTTGTTTGCAAAACTCCCTCAAGCATCATTTTCTTGCTTTCAGATGTGGCTTTTATAACTGGGGATCCAAATCCTGGGTCTGTAGGCTCATTCTAATGTATCTTTCTAACAGAACTGAGATTCCACACATGGTGCCTTTCTGAAAGCTCAAATAAAAGTCCTGGCACTTTGATTTTTATAGAAAGCAGCAATGAATGATTTTTATAGAAAGTAGCAATATGAATGATTTTTATAGAAAGCAGCAATATGAATTTTAAGAAAAGCTGAAAGAGGCAGTGGGGAGTCTGATTTTATATGATATTTGATTAGTACTTGAGATTAGTTAACTCAGTCAATAATAAGGCCAGATCAAAGACTAGCACTTTATAGGATCCAGGCCAATTTGTCCTATTCTAGGATTGCAGACTACTCCCAGCTTTTTGGAGCCAGTTTTCTCCCCAAAGGGATTCAGGAAATAGAACTATTCCCACTACAGATAAAGCAGATCTCTCCTACCCTTCCCCATTCCTCCATATTCTCACATATGTTCTTTACTTATAGGTTGTATATTTTTGCTGTTGTGTTAATTTTCAACAGGTTTTTTCATCTCAAATCTGTCCTCTAGAAACTTCAGCTTTTATATCTGTGAATATGTACCTAACTGCATAAGTCCCTCAATTGCTCTTTTGAACTCAGATCTATACATACAAGCAGAGAAAGAACATGGGTGGAAATGGTATTTCTTGGTGCCTATGGAATGACCTGTGTTTTCTATTTTAAGACATGAAGCTCATTACCCGAGTGGCAAGTTTCTGCTTATTTTATTTAAAAGCACTAAAAGTCTTCAAAAGAGCTTCTTAATGAACTAAGACACTGGATAATCTGTCTCATAGATAAAAAGGTCATATGCTTTAGAAGTGTCAAAATACTGTTGTAATCTGATCTATTTTAAGGAAGGCAGGAGTTTTTGACCATTCTGTTCACAACTGTGACCAACAACCAGTACATGATTGGCAAATAATAAGTGCTTGATTAATATTTATTGATTTTATGTAGATAAGACTTCTCAGCCAATGAGGTTCCAGAAGCTTCATATCTCAAAGCATTAATGTCACATAATTTAGATAAGTAACTGTCATATATATGATACAAAAAAGTACAAAAGTCAGATAACACAATGAAGAATTTGGGATTACCTTTCTAATTCATCTGTTACTTTCTAAAGAAACTACAGCTCTTATCTTATAAACCTGCTTTGAGCAGATGATGCTATATAACAACTTTGTTCATGTGGGAGAATGAGTGAAACCCGTTATTAGAAAGGTGGAGGTAAATATATTTAACAAAATAACTACACCACGGTAAGGGAATGACACACTGAACACGCCATCAGATATGGTTAAGACTCATGCTTGAGAGCAGAATATTAATGAACAATTAAATAATATATCTAGATGAAGCAAAGGGAGCTCATAAATCAAGACATGCTTGAATAAAAATAACAGAACACAGTGTCTGAGTTTTCCACTCTCACTCTCAGTTCCCTCCATTCTGTACACATTATTAATACCACTGAACAGGAAAAGTCACAAAGCAAGGGCTAAGGCAGTTTAATGGTTTCTAAAGAAAGATGGGACTGTAAAACTTTTGACTTCTTCACTGCCTGCCAGACTCATCAGAGGCTCTGAACAAATCACAAGCTATGAGGTACAATGTTAGGCAATATTGGTGTTCAATAAAGGGGAAAACAGTTAGGGGGAAACTTGGCTGTCATCTCTTTTCTCTTTATAAGAAAGTGTGTGGGATGATATTACTTAAATGTGGAATCGAACATATGGCACAAATGAACTTATCTATGGGACAGAAACTGATTCACAGACATAGGGAGTAGACTGGCGGTTGTCAGGTGGCCTGAGAGGGGTGGGAGAGGGATGGATTGGGAGTTTGGGGTTAGCTGATGCAAACTATTATATGTAGGGTGGATAAACACCAAGATCCTATTATACAGCACAGGGAACTATCTTCAATATCCTGGATTAGGCCATAATAAAAAGGAAAACATATATATGAGTTAGTATACTGTATTGGTGCTTTTCTTTCTGGCTTACTTCACTCTATAATTGGCTCCAGATTCATCCATCTCATTAGAACTGATTCAAATGTATTCTTTTTAATGGCTGAGTAATACTCCATCGTGTACCACAGCTTTCTTATCCATTCATCTGTTGATGGACATCTAGGGTGTTTCCACGTCCTGGCTATTATAAACAATATAGTACACTAACTCAAATATATGGAATTTAGAAACATGGTAATGATAACTCTGTATGCGAGACAGCAAAAGAGATACAGATGTATAGAATGGACTTTTGGACTTTGAGGGAGAGGGACAGTGTGGGAAGATTTGGGAGAATAGCACTGAAATATGTATACTATCATGTAAGAAACGAATCGTCAGTCTATGTTCGATACAGGATACAGGATGCTCGGGACTGGTGCACGAGGACGATCCAGAGAGTTGATATGGGGTGGGAGGTGGCGGGGGGGTTCAAGATTGGGAACTCATGTACACCTGAGATGGAAAAAAATTTAAAAATAAACAAATAAAATAAAATAAAATAAATAAAAAGGAAAACAAGAAAGAGAGTGTGTGTGTGAGAGAGAAGGAGACAAAGAGCGAGTGTGTGTATATGTAAGGCATTCAGGACTTTTTCTAGTTACTTTATATGCACTATTTAATCTTTACAACAACTATCAAGGAAATATTACATCCAAACAATCAGAAGAGCACCTGATATAGAGTATGCAAAATGTTGGAAAACTAAGTACCATTACATCATTTTAATTCTACATTTAATTCTACATTACATTCTACATTTTTAAGCCAATAAAATGGCTAGTCCTAACTTGACTACTGGATTTATACATATATGTGCCTGAAAAGAATTCCATTATTTCCACTAAGATGTATGCGTATTGTCTTTAACTTCTCATTCAGGAAACACAGCCAGAAGTGGAAATTCATTCTCTCAGAAATCTTCTATGTGCTGACTGGTCTAAAGCACTCTGCTCATCTATGCTCTTTTTCTAACTGAAAATCCACTTAGCTGCCACATGTAGAAAAGGTCTGCTCTGTGGGAGTCAGAAGAAACTACTACTACTGAAAACACTGAATTATAATATCTATTGGTATCACGATTTGCGATCTTTCTAGGTCAAGGGATAGCAGAGAAAAAATGAGACTAGCCTTGCTTATAAAGCTTGGGAAACTTCACTGTGTCTGTGATGTGTCCTGCAACCCACCCCCCAATATTTAGGGAAGAGAGTCATCACCTATACTGCAAGTGTTTCAATTTTCCTGAAAGTGGATTCAGGCTAGAAAACTTTCCTGTATCTTTTTCAATTTCATTACAACAGGAGATACTCAATTTTGATTGTACAAAAACCCTAGAACTCCATATAGGGAGAAAAAAGAAAAGAAAAACAAAAGGGATAAGCAGTAGAAAAGGCTATTTTCCTTTAAGACTTACTTGGCAACATGAGGCAGGGGGCAGGGGCATGGCTGGCAGAACTGGGGGGGTCCCCTGATGGCATCTCCAATATAACCTTCTAGACATTTCTCACAGTGCTCGCCTGTTGTGTTCCGCTGGCAGTGCTATGAGACAAAAAGATAAGAAAATTGACAAGGGCGCACAAGAAATTTTATACACAGCAAATGTGGGAATCAAGCAGTATTTCAAGCAAAAGGGATATCGGGTCTGACAAAATAGATGGTATGTAATGATAATTACTGGTCAGCACAGAGGAGCTATGCTGGCCGCAGTGGATGCTACAAAGTGTGAACCATGGGGAAAACTTCTGTGCGTGCACTGGCAGCCTGGGGGCTCTCTTCAGAGTTGGTGTAAAGAGCAAATTATTAGTCATTCATTTCAATTCAGAATGATAATCAGAATGATCAAGCTCTGAATATCCTAGAAGCATCAGTTTACTGACTACGAGTAAATATGAAATGAAATTTAAAAAAAATCCCCTCCTGGTAAACACTAGGGGGAATATTTTAAGAATTTATGGGCTCAGAAGAATAAAATGTGTCCAAGTAAAGTATAAATGGACTAGAAGGTAGATAAAGAATATTCTGTTAATGGGCTGGTATCTTGCGTAATGATATACGAGAAATTGTAAGCTATTGTGTGATTCTTCCACTTATGGTGGGGATAATTGGAAGAAAAGCTCACAACAGTTGATTCTTCTGCCTAGAATGCCTGTTTATCATTCAAGATCTGCACCAGGCCTTTGAGAGGTTCATGATTCCTTCCTGAGGACCCCTCCTCAATCTTTCCCTCCTTCCCTACACACATTATCATCAGCTCCCAGCCTTGGGTGGCAAAGTGGTAAAGAACCCACCCGCCAATACAAGAGACATAAGAGATGCGGGTTCAATTACTGGGTCGGAAAGATCCCCTGGAAGGAAACAGCACCTGCTCCAGTATTCTTGCCTGGGAAATCCCATGGACAAAGGAGCCTGAAGGGCTACAGTGCATAGGGCTGAGAAGAGTTGGACGCAACTGAGCACACAGGGACACCCAGCCTCAGCAGTGCTTCCCCTACACTGTCTCTCAGCAGCGTACTGCCATCAGCTTCAATGGAGTGGTACTCAGCAGCTGTTTGCTGAACTGGTGGATTAATTTCTCACTAGTCCTCTGTAAGAGGCAGTGATGCAGGTCTACTGGTATTTTCTCCAACTGGACTAGACTAGACCACACAGGGCAACGCCAGTAGCATGACGATGTTTTTATCTTTATATTCACCAGAGTGTATAAAGTTTGAATAGGCTTTTCAGTGAAAAACTGTACTACTAGAATTAGAACACCACTGAAGAGACACCCTACTGTTTGAGCAATTCCCTTGGTAACACCTATGCACCAGAACTTAAACAGTTAACTTTTTTCAAACAGGGCTCTGTGGAGGAATCTTGGGGAAGGCAAGATGGAGGGACTGCGAACTTAACTTTGAGCTCTTTATTTTGTCTCTACGTCCTATGTTGAGGTTCAAATTAAAATAATAGTGAAGTCCTGCTCTAAACATTTTATGTGGATTAACTAATTTAATTTTCATAATAATTCTAAGGTCCTATTTTCTTTTCATACTTTGCAAAATGAATAGAGATACAAGGAGGTTAAGCAAATTGCCCAGTGTTACACAGATGGTAGGTGTGTCTCAAGAGTGAGATTTCAGCTCAGGCAATCTGGCTCCAGAGGTTAGGCTGGTATTATTCTGCTTCTCCAGTGTGTTAGAGAAAAGGTTCCTTTCCCAAAAGAGTCATAAAATGTCTGCATTGGAAAGTGTCATACTGCTTCACTAACAGTTTGGACTTCAAATCAAGTGCAACACAGTAGACAGTAGGCCACAGCTATCATGGTTGAATGGTCTTTAGCCAATTGATCAGCCATTAGACTTGGCCATTAGCCACCTCTGACTGCTGATTAGAATTATGTTAACAGAATAGAATTAAAGAGGCTAGTTCAGGACATCTGACAGATGAGAAACTGAAAAAATGAGTGTGATGTGCAGACAAGATGTTAACACATTTCCCTCACTGTTCTTAATGCTGCATCACGTGCTGAGTGAATCTTCAGCAAATATTTGTTGAAAAGAAAGAGGAAGGCCAAAGTGGGAAAGGGTGAATTCGTATCTGGAGCAAGTAAAGGAAATTCACACACACCCAGAGCCAGCTCAAAACTGGTGGCAGTCTCTTATCCCAGGGAAAACCAATGAGCCCTGCCCAACTACACAGAATTTAAGCCATAAGCAGGGCTTCCCAGGTGGCACTAGTGGTAAAGTACCCACCTGCAGGAAACGTGAGACATGGGTTGGATCCCTGGGTTGGGAAGATCCCTCTGGAGGGGGCCACGGCAACACATTCCAGTACTCTTTCTGGGACAATCTCAAGGACAGAGGTGCGTGGCAGGCTACAGTCTACAGAATCACAAAGATCTGGACATGACTGAAGCGGCCTAGCATGCAGCACAAGCCATAAGCAATCTGGCAGGGCTACTCGAGAGTGGGGTCAGACTAGTCCGAGTCCTTGTTGGACAGATGAAACCCATCTGTGCAGAAGAAAACAGGATTGTTGTAAGATGTCAGACCATTCTTAACAACTCCATGGGTGGTTTGGCTTCCTTGTTAGGGCCCTATTTCTGCCATGGCAGCCACAGGGAGCAATTATCCTCAAGGGCAAAGCCTCCAAATCACTATGACCTCTAAGTGCTCAGAGTGCAAACACTGACTTTAGTCATCTGCCTTCTTTTGAAGAGCTTGCTAGGAAATTTCCTAAAAGGTAAATGAAGTACATTCTGTGAGATTGGCAGGGACAGTGCCAGCAGCAGGGAGAATTCCCCCAGCTTCTCTGGTTTCTAGATGACTGAACCTAAACAACTCAGNTTCACTAACAGTTTGGACTTCAAATCAAGTGCAACACACTAGACAGTAGGCCACAGCTATCATGGTTGAATGGTCTTTAGCCAATTGATCAGCCATTAGACTTGGCCATTAGCCACCTCTGACTGCTGATTAGAATTATGTTAACAGAATAGAATTAAAGAGGCTAGTTCAGGACACCTGACAGATGAGAAACTGAAAAAATGAGTGTGATGTGCAGACAAGATGTTAACACATTTCCCTCACTGTTCTTAATGCTGCATCACGTGCTGAGTGAATCTTCAGCAAATATTTGTTGAAAAGAAAGAGGAAGGCCAAAGTGGGAAAGGGTGAATTCGTATCTGGAGCAAGTAAAGGAAATTCACACACACCCAGAGCCAGCTCAAAACTGGTGGCAGTCTCTTATCCCAGGGAAAACCAATGAGCCCTGCCCAACTACACAGAATTTAAGCCATAAGCAGGGCTTCCCAGGTGGCACTAGTGGTAAAGTACCCACCTGCAGGAAACGTGAGACATGGGTTGGATCCCTGGGTTGGGAAGATCCCTCTGGAGGGGGCCACGGCAACACATTCCAGTACTCTTTCTGGGACAATCTCAAGGACAGAGGTGCGTGGCAGGCTACAGTCTACAGAATCACAAAGATCTGGACATGACTGAAGCGGCCTAGCATGCAGCACAAGCCATAAGCAATCTGGCAGGGCTACTCGAGAGCGGGGTCAGACTAGTCCGAGTCCTTGTTGGACAGATGAAACCCATCTGTGCAGAAGAAAACAGGATTGTTGTAAGATGTCAGACCATTCTTAACAACTCCATGGGTGGTTTGGCTTCCTTGTTAGGGCCCTATTTCTGCCATGGCAGCCACAGGGAGCAATTATCCTCAAGGGCAAAGCCTCCAAATCACTATGACCTCTAAGTGCTCAGAGTGCAAACACTGACTTTAGTCATCTGCCTTCTTTTGAAGAGCTTGCTAGGAAATTTCCTAAAAGGTAAATGAAGTACATTCTGTGAGATTGGCAGGGACAGTGCCAGCAGCAGGGAGAATCCCCCAGCTCCTCTGGTTTCTAGATGACTGAACCTAAACAACTCAGTTGACTTTTCTAGGTTTCTATTCTCTGTCTGTAAAACAAAGATCTAGCTGAGACAGTATACAATGTTTCTTAAATCTTTTACTCTGAGACTGCAAATATCCTTTACCTTCATTGTTCTGCCATTTAAAAACCAGAAAGGAAAAAAATGACAATAATAAGTAGTATATTGTTGTTGGGAAAATTTTTAAAAATTTAATAAAATTGACCTCACTTAAAAATGAAAAAAGTATTCTGAATCTTTGGTCAATGGTTAAGAAAGCTATGTCTGGACAATCAATCACAGATTAGGTGTCGGGAATGACATCTGGGCACCAGCTGTGTCTCCATGGGAGAAACGGAGTCTCTAGACACCTGGGCCACACCACCAATATAAGGTGAGGAGAAAGCCTAAAAGGATCAGGTTAGTGGCTGATCAGATGCTTCACGGGTCACTGTAGTCTGTCTAGACTTGTGGTTCTCAAAATATGTCCAAGGAGATGGCAGTGAGAAGCTCACTGAGGCTGGAATAGAAATCCTTGAAGGATTTTAGAAAAGGGGATGCCTTGATTAAGTTGTTTTTTAAAAATATCTCCATTGCTAGTGAGGAAGACAGATTAGGGAAGGGGAGTCTGGAGCAGGGCATCATGAGTAGTTGGGAAGGTGTACTAGTTGTCAGGGAGGGATGCTGCGGGCATGAATTAACACAGTAGGGTGGCACAGAACAGAGGAGGCTCTCTCCTAGGTTGAACTAGTAGGATTTGGTGTTCAGCTAAACACTGGTGAAGAGAAAAAGGAAGCTGATAAAGCACGCAGAACATCTAAGTATGGAGGATTGGCAGAATGGTGCTGTCATTAACTGAGGTGGGGAATACGAAAGGAGAGACATGTTCAGGGTTGGGAGAAGAAGGAAAAACAACGTATAGAGAACTTATTACCTGTCTTGGTTCTCATCATATTATTATGCTAGGGGCACAAAGCTCCAGAGGACTCCACTGAGCTAACTATCCTTAGAAACCTTTGCACATGTAATTTTATGACTTTATTTCAAAGCTTTAGCTAGCAAGGAAATAAATCACTATTTGCAAAATTTGGGCTTTTCCAAGCTTGCAACAGATTGGAAAATTGTCAAGATTTTAATGTAAGAATTATGCTCTCAATCTAGATACTAATTTTACAGTTGCGTGTAAAACATGAAAAAAAAATCTCTATTACTTAGTTTCTTCTTTCTCTTTGATACCTAATGAGGGTGTTGGTTTACCGATCACACATGTGTAGTCTTAAAAGGAATTAGATTGGTTGATTTTGGCTTTACACACATAAAGGAGAGTTTGAAAGTCACAAGAAAAATGCTACAGAAATTAGAGATGTAAAATCTTTGCTTCCCTGAATTAGGTTTTAATTAGGCTTTGGGAGTAATAAAAAATTCATTAGCCTTAAATATGTTGAATTACTTCCCTTTCTCCATTGTGCTTAGGATAAGGTAGAAGTTCATCTGAACATCAGTCTTTTTAATTATAAAATTATTACAGACAGTTGTAGAACACTTGAGCAGGTATACTATAAAGGGAAAAGAAGAAAATAAAAATCCATTCACATTTCCACCAGCCAGATGTGAACACTTAACAGCTTGATGGTTTTCTCTCTAGGTTTCAATTATGTTTTTGCGGTTGAGTGGTTTCAAATCTATTTTTATTCAGATTTAGCTTTTTTTTCCCCTGAAATTCTGGCACAGATCTCAAAGTTTCTTTTTTTTTTTTTTATTGTTACTGAGCGACTGGGGGTTTCTGCATATATTTCTGAAGCTCCCATGGTCTTTGTACTTTGAATTTCATTACAGGGGTCACATCCACAGGCATTTTCAACTAGTGTTCTGCCCTACAGCCCTTCAGTCCACACAGTGGAGGCCACTTAACCCAGATCCTAGAATAGTGTCAGGCAGATAAGTGGTACTCAAAAAAGGCTTATTTGTTAAGTGGATAAATNCTTTGTACTTTGAATTTCATTACAGGGGTCACATCCACAGGCATTTTCAACTAGTGTTCTGCCCTACAGCCCTTCAGTCCACACAGTGGCGGCCACTTAACCCAGATCCTAGAATAGTGTCAGGCAGATAAGTGGTACTCAAAAAAGGCTTATTTGTTAAGTGGATAAATGAAATTAACAAATCAATCCTTGGTCAAAAGAATCTAAGGAATCCTGTGCAAGTGGTGAATTTCAAGTCAGATTTTCTCCACCCTAGTTCTGGTCAGTGGGCTCCATGCTTTCTGCTAATGATGAAGCACCGGTTCTTTAGATGGTTGACTGGCCTTAGTCACGACCTCGTCTTGGTTTTCTGTACCTAGCCTCTAGAACTGGGATAAAGTATGGGTTATCAGTGATCAGGCATTCCCATCACTAGCCATCTGTCTGCTCTATTTCTACACCTTAGTTCCTTTCTCATGCCTTTAAGGTGCTTTCCTAGAGAATCTGCCATGCCCACTGGAGCTGCCTGGCCTCTGGGGCTCTGCCTAGCTGATTCTGCTGAAACCCCAATGCACCAAAATTCTGATAAGAGGCAAGGCAGCCCTTTGCAAAGACCATCAGTAGATACTGGATTTCATTAGTTAAGCCACTTTTCATTTGGCCACTTTTCTGCATTTGAAGAATTAGCAATCCTCTTGTAAAGAAATCTGTAAGTTTTTTGGTATGTCTAAAATGGTAGTATAACTTTGTCTACTCTCTGTATTTTATTGTCAAATGGCTTAGTTTTTTAAAATCAGTTTGTAAAATACAGATGTAATTGAAACTGAACATAGGAATGGAGGGAGAATAAAAACAAATAGGGGACGACAAGACAGAGGCATTATAAGCCTTCAGAATAAAATGAAACAAAAGAAGCCATTTATTTTTGGTTGCTTTGAGTTAGGTCAGGCAAACTGTAAGAACTGACTGAAACTCTGGTGCCCAGAGTGAGCTGTCAGATATTAGGTAGAGCTGAGAATGAGCTGGGGTTACAGCTCCTACAGGGCAGGAGCTGAGAAGCTGGCCCTGCTTGACCAGCAAACTGGAACAAGGATGACAAAGGAAACAGAAAAATATGAGTTTGATTCCAGTGTACCACCACAGACAATGTATTTGCCAACTAGGTAACAACATATTCTTTTTATATTGGCAAGCCTCTTCTGCTTCCTCACATTTAGTGTTTAGTCACTCATTCGTGTCTGACTCTTTGCAACCCCACGGTCTGCAGTCCGCCAGGCTCCTTCCTGTTTATGAAATTCTCCAGGCAAGAATACTAGAGTGGGTCGCCACTTCCTTCTCCAGGGGATCTTCCTGACCCAAGGATTGAACCCGGTCTCCTGAATTGCGGGCAGATTCTTTACAATCTTAGTCACCTGGGAAGCCCATCATCTAGTCTTACTTACCTAAATAAAATTTACAGGAATATAGACGCATGTTTTGGAGAAGGAAATGGCAACCCACTCCAGTGTTCTTGAATGGAGAATCCCAGGGACGGGGGAGCCTGGTGGGCTGCCAACTCTGGGGTCGCACAGAGTCGGGCACGACTGAGCGACCTTAGCAGCAGCAACAGCAGCAACCACATGTTTAGCTCTTGGAGATAAGATTGTGGGTGATTTTTCACTCTGAATTCCATGTATAGTATATGTATGTGTTTTTTTTTTTTTTTTACTTTGAGCATATATTAATCAGGGAAAAGGCACTACCCTCTAGGTAGGGTGAGGTGGAGGGATCACTTTTAGGATAAGTAAGATGGCTTTATGTTCCATCTTGGAACAAAGTAATTTCAGGATGATTGGGAACTGACCTGAGTGTGTTTATAAACGTTTATACCCAACGGACGTTTATAAATGTCCATCCCCAAACTTTTATTGAAACCTTGTATGCCCCAGGAACAATGAAGGAATCACATGATGACCGCCCCCTTTGGAAGCTCAAGTCCAGGCCGAAGATAAAACCGTAAGAGCTTCTTTCTTGACAAGGTCATTGTAAGGAAGAGTAGTTTTATCATAGCTCTCCATAGGCATAACAAGATTTTTTTTTTTTTTTTGCCTCTTTAGTTTATTTCAGTCTTCCATCTTATTGACTGCCTAAAAGCAGCTGATGGGCTGGCCAGTCCCTATTGTCTTACACTTAAATAAACCAGATAAGGAAGAGCCCTTAATTGGTCAAATTATCAGAGATGTACATTATTAGTTCAAGTGCATTCATGGGATTCTCTTTTCAAATGTTGCTGGGATTAAAATAACAGGAAACCGGAGATGGAAGCATTAGAAAGGGGTCGATTTGGCAGCTGCGTGTGCCTACACTGCTACAGAGGACATCCTGGATGTAATGGTTATTTAAGAAGATGGGGGAAGGGGAAAATAGAAATACCAGGACTAAACAAACACTACAGTACATTAGCAACCTTTAGTGTTTGCCACTTATTTCTGTCCCTAGAAAAATGTGAATTGTTAGGTTTAAAAAAAATGGAAATGTTCTAATTGCATCTTAATGGATGTGTGAGTAAAATAACACCTTCATGTACACACCATGAAGACCACTTATAATCAAAACCATCTGCCTAATGCCATCAGTTATGCTAATTTTGAGGTAGATAGGTGTGTTTAAGCATTTTTGCAGTTTCCAGTTTATGCAAAAATATTCTTGCATTTTGAAAAGCTTCTTTTGCCTCCTGGGAACTAGAAGAATCCACTTCTGCTATGTAGTATAGCTCATGAAGGAAAACATGATCTTAGAGTATAAGTCTTTAAAAATGCCTCCTACAACTTCTACTGAAGTCACTTCTGGTAAATACTTCAATCCCCATTTTCACTAGGTTTTCAATCCATTCAGTGAAAATGGGAAATATGTAGCAAGCACTTTTGCTAAAAGGTTTCTCAGTCTCCTTCATAAATCTCTATCATGTTTCACTGTCTACTAGAAAATTCATTTCAGTTAAGGGGGAAAAAGTCTCTGGGGGCTTGATTACAGAGTTACAAAGACCACAATGCCAAAGTTTTCATTTTTATTAGCTATTTGGTTCAAATATTTTTTTTTAGGAAATTTTGATCTATAGACCTGACTATCTTTAAGTTTTAAAATAGGCTATGAAACAACTGTTTTATTCTCCTAGTTTATGTGGAGTGAAGCCAAACATATGGCAAACTATACTATTACAGAGGAATTTGGATGGATAGTTTCCTCCTCGGTGTTTTATTTTCCAGGTCCATCCCCAGTGGCTGATAGCTGGAAATCTGCTGCCGAAAGTGGTGGGACAGTTACCACCAGGGACAGGGGCACATTCACAGATACACCTTGGTGGCCACTTACAATCATAAGCAGTTTATATGAGGTGTTTTACAGGAAAAGCTAAAGGGTAAAGAGAAAGCATGTGTAGCAGTTTGCTCCTCCTTAGCTCAAATGTCCAGGAAGAATATTTCATCTCCACCAGAGATGCAAAGGCTCAGTGAAATATATGAAAAGTGACACACGCCCCCGACCTACCACACAGAGTCCTGAGCCGTCCAAGCACTCGTTGGAATTACCATTACAGTCACAGGGCAAACATTCTTCCGAGTAGGCAAAGAAGAATCCAGCGTCGCACTTCTGAAACAGACACAACAAAAGCATCTTCATGATTGAAAAGGTCAATTTTGGGCAACATTTTCTGGGAGGAGTAAGAGATGAATTCGGAGAAGGCAGTGGCAGCCCACTCCAGTACTCTTGCCTGGAAAATCCCATGGACGGAGTAGCCTGGAAGGCTGCAGTCCATGGGGTCGCTGAGGGTTGGACACGACTGAGCGACTTCACTTTCACTTTCACTTTCCTGCATTGGAGAAGGAAATGGCAACCCACTCCAGTGTTCTGGCATGGAGAATCCCGGGGACGGGGGAGCCTGGTGGGCTGCCGTCAATGGGGTCACACAGAGTTGGACACGACTGAAGTGACTTAGCAGCAGCAAGAGATGAATTAGTAAACGATCTACATATTTCTTTACAGCACACAGACTGAAATGAACTATTTATGCTACCATTCAATTGTCTTTGTTATATATCTTTCTTTCCTCTTTTCCCACTCTGCGGTTTTAAGGAGCTGCAGGGGAGGGCTCCTGACGCAGCCGGGACACCGCGAGAACAAATGGCGCCCAATTCTCGCGATGTGCAGCTGCCTGCGCGCACCGGTGACCTCGTCTGCACTGCGCGAACTCCTGTTACTTCCGGAGGACAATAGGAACACCTTTAACACTGTCCAACGTTGTTAGGTAGAATGAGAAGATTTTAGGTAACAATGAAGGAGAAATTTTCTAATGTTTTCTTTCATTCCAAAACAAGACAAAACAAAACCACATCAGGGTGAAGAACTACGTCGTGCTCCCTGTTGAATAAAGACTTAACGGGTTCAGAAATTATTGGCTGTGGCAGAACGACTTAAAAGATGTGCCTCATAAAGTTGTACCCTTAACAATTTCCTCTTTTCAGATCCTAAAGTTTTGAACGGAGGGGTTAGGAAGTTAATGAATCCTTACGCATGTCGTGGGTTGTGTGTAAGTGCCGTCCGTCTATTTTGTTTATCCGTGTGACTGTGAGATATACATTGTTTTCCTTCCTTCTAGTGGTGAGATAATTAAGCCTGGAGATGCTGTGGTTTGTGATGGTAGCCTACCTTACATTTGCTGAATGGTCCTCCCCAAATATCACTAGGAGTCAAGTTGAGAAACTATGAGATTGTTCCTCGTTTATGCAATGGTTCCTGGCTTACAGATATGTATTTTGCATTTCTTTGGAATGCTTCAGTGCTGCAAGGCAGAAATACCATGCCGTCACAGGTCTGGAAGTTCAGTCCTTGCCTACCAGACAGATTTACATCTAAAGAATTCCAGACAGATAAGAATCTGGGTTGTTTCCACAAACTTACAAAGTAAGAGGGTTCCCATCACACCCCCCATTGACTCATGTAGTTTGTACTGTCCTTTGACCAGGAAACTTTTCATTGTATCTGGCTGAGGTCCCTGACTGTTATGCAAAGCCATTTCCTCTTGCTTGTTTCTCTCTAGAGACTCACTAGATACCATTCACAGTATAAAAACACTGTAGTCCTAAAACTAAATTTTAATATATTCCATTTGAAAGAAGTTTAATAGAGCACAATGACATTTTTTTTTATAAAGAAAAGGTGAAGAAATTCTGTCTTTCTAAGTGAAAAGGCTGAGAGGGGACCAATTTATAATGGAGACTTTATAGTTGATGATAAGCCTTTTTTCAGTTTCCATTAGGAAACAAAAGAGAGGAAAAGGTGCTAAAATTGCTGCAGGAAGCATTTATTTCAGACCACCTAATTTCACATATGGTAAAATTTTTAATTATAAGAGGAATGGATAACAGTAGTGAAGGGCTTAGTATTAGTTATCTCAGGAGCCTCCAAACCAGTGGTTTCTGAGTTTTCTAACTGCCCAAGTTAAGGACATTTGATTTGGGGAGTTTCTGATTCAGTAGGTCTGATGGTAAAGCAAAAGAGTCTACATTTTTGAATAAAATAAATATTGTATTTTAAAAATTGTTTAACTCTTTCCCCCAGCCTTACTGAGATATAACTGACATATAACATTGTATAAGTTTAAGATATACAACATGCTGATTTGATAGTATAGATTGCAAAATGATCACCACCATAGCATTAGCTAACAGATCCATCTTGTCACATAATTACGATTTCTTTCTTGTGGTGAAAACATGTAAGATTTGCTCTCTTAGCAACTCTCAAATGTATAATGCAGTATTACTAACTGTACATTAGATAACCAGAATTTGTTAGCTTTTTAACTGGAAGTTTTACTCTGACTAGCCTCTCTCAGTTTGCCTGTCTCCCATCCCAGCCCCTGTAACCACCATTCTGGCCTCTGTGTCTGTGTCTTCCAAGGAGTGGGGCAGAGACCGGAGGTGCATTTGAAACAGAAAAACACACTGGTGGTGGCAGAGAGTCTGGAAGCAGTACATAAAAAGCTCCACCTGTACCATCAACTATAGTAAAGACCTTCCTCTGGCCCAAGGAATCAAATTTCTGTAACGGTGTTTTAAATTGGTAGTAGCTCAAGTCTTTTAGGCATTCTTGCAGCTCTTTCTTCTGAAGTAGACAAAGAAAGTTAAGATTTGCCCTGAATGAATGCATCATTTTAAATATGACAGTGACTAATCTCTTATATCCCTGAGGCCCTAGCTAAATTAAGAGACTCATTTTTTAAAAAACTAAAATTATCACAACATGGGAAAGAACCCAAAAAGGAACAAGAAAGGGGAAGATTTTGTATTTTAGAAAAATTTTAGGTTTACTGAAAAAATTTGAGGGATATATATTTTTAAGACCCCATGAAATTTCTTTGTGAGACCAGGTTTGAAAAGATTATTTCAAAGAGGCACTCAACAGCGATTTGTACACTGTCAGTGCTCAATGAACACTTGTGATTTGAATGGTTTGGACTAG
Organism: Neotragus moschatus; assembly: GCA_006410615.1. Classification (NCBI taxonomy): domain Eukaryota; kingdom Metazoa; phylum Chordata; class Mammalia; order Artiodactyla; family Bovidae; genus Neotragus; species Neotragus moschatus. The sequence continues at coordinate 851,894 of SJYA01001566.1, read as the reverse complement.
GATAGGACATCTGAGGCATACATGCTGTTGGAAACCAGTGATTAATCCTGCTAACCCACTGACTGCTGTCTACTGGGGCTGCATTGGGTCTGCAGTCTTTCTCATCACAGTCCAGGCAACCACTACCTAGACTGTGTACTAGATGAAATCTTTACTTTATGCTAAGTTTAGGAGGTGACTTCACTCTGTCATTATCCGCTTACCTACCCACTAGGCAAAGGCTCTGACCTTATGTGAAAGATGTCTTGGCTCACATCTCATACTGTGAGAGGGGAAGACAAGGGAGGCAGGGGCAAAGTTGTGTGGAACAGTCATTTGGGCCCCTGCTGAGAGGGCACCAAAAGTTGGAAGCCTGGCCAGCTCCTTTGTTGCTGGGTTTTGTACACCTGGAAGGACTGTATTTTCTAACTCATCTATCCAGAAGGGAGGCACCATTTTAAAATTCACATGCTGCTGCTGCTGCTGCTAAGTCGCTCCAGTCGTGTCCGACTCTGTGCGACCCCAGAGATGGCAGCCCACCAGGCTCCCCCATCCCTGGGATTCTCCAGGCAAGAACACTGGAGTGGGTTGCCATTTCCTTGAAGGCACCACTATTGGATAATAAAAATCCTGGATATGGGGAGCTTCTGATGCCATTACTAGACCCCATACACTTGATACCTTAGACCTTGTAGAACTTTAGAGGATTTCTTGGAATGGTAGATTGTTAAGTGGTTCGAGAGAAGCTTGAGTATCCTTAGGAAGAGTGTTTAAAGCTGATTCTTTCAAGTAAAAATATTTCATCATTCCCCCCCCCCCCACAGAAAGTTCTGTTAATTTTTTACTAAATCTCTTCTTGAAATTCTATAGAAACTGACAAAATTGACCTTTGTGATATTTTTAAGAATGAAAATGTGGCTATTTTTTTTTTAGTTTTGTTCCTGCTTAACATTCTTTTAAGTAATTCAAGACCTGTGATGTTCAGAGGCCTGTGAAGACTCTTGAGAGTCCCTTGGACTGCAAGGAGATCCAACCAGTCCATCCTAAAGGAGATCAGTCCTGGGTGCTCATTGGTAGGACTGATATTGAAGCTGAAACTCCAAAACTTTGGCCACCTGATGCGAAGAGCTGACTCATTTGAGAAGACCCTGATGCTGGGAAAGATTGAGGGCAGGAGGAAAAGGGGATGACAGAGGATGGACTCTGGGAGTTGGTGATGGACAGGGAGGCCTGGCATGCTGCGGTTCATGGGGTTGCAAAGAGTTGGACACAACTGAGCAACTGAACTGAACTGAACTGAAAGCCAAATAGTCTTCTTACAAAGAAAATATTACCTGTCTGCTTTCCTTGAAAGTATTCTCCAGAATTCACAAAACAAAAATGTGTTTGTGTATATACATGTGTGTGTAAGCAAGAGAAGAAGTCTTACAATCAATTTTTCAATCCCACCCTGAATCCTCTTGTCTTTCTANACTGAAAGCCAAATAGTCTTCTTACAAAGAAAATATTACCTGTCTGCTTTCCTTGAAAGTATTCTCCAGAATTCACAAAACAAAAATGTGTTTGTGTATATACATGTGTGTGTAAGCAAGAGAAGAAGTCTTACAATCAATTTTTCAATCCCACTCTGAATCCTCTTGTCTTTCTAAGATTGACCTACAGCAGACAACTGTATAACACGTGGGTGGGTGATTTAGAGAGCACTCGGGGGACTTGTACCTTTTGGCATGGTGCCACAACTTTTGAAAAATTGATGATAATAACAAGGATGATAATTGCAATAATGATGATAATCATAATATGATTACTATTTACTGAAAGTCTATGTACCAAGTATTGTAATGAGTACTTTATCCATGTTATAGTATTTACTTTTCACAGAAACTCTGTGAATTAGATGTAAGTATCTGCATTTTGGGCTTCCCAGGTACCCTGGTGGCTCAGAGGGTAAAGCATCTGCCCGCAATGCAGGAGACCTGGGTTTGGTCCCTGGGTCCGGAAGATCCCCTGGAGAAGGAAATGGCAACCCACTCCAGTACTCTTGCCTGGAAAATCCCATGGACAGAGAAGCCTGGTAGACTACAGTCCATGGGATCGCAAAGAGTCGAACACGACTGAGCGACTTCACTCACTCAGGTAGCTCAGCTAGTGAAGAATCTGCCTGCAGTGCAGGAGACCCCGGTTCAATTCCTGGGTTGGGAAGATCCCCTGCAGGAAGGCATGGCAACCCCCTCCCCATGGACAGAGGAGCCTGGTGGGCTACAGTCCATGGGGTTGCAAAGAGTCTGACACAACTGAGCAACTAAGCACAGCACAGCAGAGCACAGCACTTGGAGTTTAGCAGTGAACAAACTGAGAGTAAGAGATTAGCAATGTATCCAGTATCACATAGATTTGTAAGAGGTTCAGACCGGCCCGAATCTTGTTTTTCTACTATACCATGATGCCCCCTTGTAAATAAGTAAATTTTAAAAATGTATTTAATTTACATTATAAATTAATTGGGCATAAATATCTGCCATGCTTAAGTCACTGCTTTGGTCATGTTGTATAGGTCTTCTGTTTTTACCCCACCATAGCCGTATGAGGTAGCTTCTATTACATTCATTTTGCTGATCAGGTCTGTGTGGCTTACAGTAATTGTTACCCAGATCAAATAACACAGATAAGAAATGGTGGACCCAGAAATTAGATCCATTGTTTGACTATTAGTTTGAGCTGTTAACCATCTGGTGTACCATAATATATGCTAATCAAACCCTTTTTATTGGGCATTCAGGTTATTTCCAACGTTTTACTATTATAAACAACAAAATCCAAAGCAGGCTACAATGAATAAAAATGTAAAATCTCTCATTTAAGCCCCAGAAAATTTTTTAAAAAAGGTACACGCTTAAAAATATATCCAATTATTAATATATAAAAGCCACTGAATGAGAATATT
>SJYA01001566.1:802134-844132 GCA_006410615.1 Neotragus moschatus | reverse complement strand
TATATATATATATATATATATATGTATATATGTTGATATCCCTGCAGAAGACATTATTTCCAGAGGTTCATCACATAATCATAATGTTAATTATTTAACTATATATAGTTATAATTAAGATTGTTTCTTAACAAAGAGGATAACATTTATACAGCTGATCATTTTTGTCCTCATTGAAAGAAATCCCCTTGAAAACACTAGACTTAAACCAACAAGACTGTCATCATATGTTTTGAATTTTCTTAAAAGTTCTTAAATTATAGTCTTTTGAAGTACAGTTCAGTCTGCATCCTTTGGTTGTGACAAATTCCTAAAAATCTCTTGGAGTTATCAAATAAAGTGAGTACCAAGCAAAGTAATACTGTTTCAACTTAAAAACTCACAAAAATCTCATTGTGTTTTCCAAATAATATCAGAGAGGAGCCAATTAATTGGAATTGACTATAAGCCACTGCTTTCACATAGATACTGAATCTCTAGGACCACCAGATAGCATCACTGACTTGAGGACAAGAGTTTGAGCAAGCTTCAGGAGTTGGTGATGGACAGGGAAGCCTGGCGTGCTGAGATTCATAGGGTCACAGAGTCAGACATGACTGAGGGACTGAACTGAACTGAGGACCTTCAAAATTACTGTTGAAAAGCCCAGTTGACTAAACAGCTTAAATGGCCTAATAGCATTCTTTAGGAATATGAGGTCTCCAGTCACCCATTAAAAAACTAACAATGGCAAAATTGACCAGACTTAGGAGGAGCCGGAAGTTGTCATCTGAGAGAGTGAGATATATATTGAGATCTCTGAGTAGGGACTTGATGACCCTACTCAGAGAGAAATAGACTCTCATCTCCAGATCCAACAAATAATGAATTAATGATAATAAAATTCCATTACCAAGAGCATACTCCACAGCCCTCTGCCTCTTTTAATAGGATTTGACCTATTATTGGAATTTTTGTATTGTGTCTTCAACCAAGGATCTACAAACACTTTACAAATGTTTCAACTCATCTTGCTTTCTGAATTGGACTCCTAAAATTCTGATTCATTAATTTTTGCTTTAATTTACTAAGACTTAATGTGTAAAGCTTTAAAAATTTTTTTCTTTAAATTCATTCACTTGCATACAGAGTCACTGCTATCTTCTAAATTAATATTCTTAAAATTTAACAGCCCACATTCAGTTACCTTCCTGATTCGATTTTTGTATGGGCATAATGAATCCACTTTTCTCTTGTTTNAGACTTAATGTGTAAAGCTTTAAAATTATTTTTCTTTAAATTCATTCACTTGCATACAGAGTCACTGCTATCTTCTAAATTAATATTCTTAAAATTTAACAGCCCACATTCAGTTACCTTCCTGATTCGATTTTTGTATGGGCATAATGAATCCACTTTTCTCTTGTTTCCAGGTAACAATGATTTTAGCTCTAGTTTTAGTGAGTTCCATTTTTTTTTTTTCGTTTTTAATGTGTGAATCACCTTAAAATTTAGTCACCTTAAGATCGAATGTTATGCTAATTTAAGATCTAAAGCTTTGTGCCTTTACTCAAGGGTCTCCGGATCTTACACAATGCTGATGTCCATCTGCTTAAAACTTGAGCAGAATTAAAATCAGATAGTGTCTAGGGACCTAATAGCAACCAGTAGTTTAACCTATTTAAAAATGTCAATTTAGGGACTCCCTTGTTGGTCCAGTGGCTAAGGCTCTGGGCTGTCAGTGCAAGGGGCCTGGGTTCGATCCCTGGTCAGGGAACTAGATCCCACATGCTGCAACTAAAAAAAGATCCTGCATGCCTTAACTAAATATCTCCTATGCTGCAATTAAAAGATCCCCCATGCGGAACGAAGATCGAAGATCCCACGTGTTGCCACTGAGACCCAGTACAACCAGATACATAGATAAAGATAAACATTAAAAAATAAAAATCAATCAATTTAGCCTTTGCTGGGGAAGAGTGACTTCTAAGAACATATTAACTTATTACATGGGTAGGCATCTCACGAGCTTCCCAGGTGGCACTAGTGGTAAAGAACTCACTTGCCAGTGCAGGAGATATAAGAGATGTGGGTTTGATCCCTGGTTTGGGAAGATCCCCTGGAGGAGGGCATGGCAACCCACTCCAGTATCCTTGCCTGGAGAATCTCCATGGATAGAGGGGTCTGGCAGGCTGCATATTGTCCATAGGATCACAAAGAGTCAGACACGACTGAAGTGACTTAGCATGCATGCGTGCAGGCATCTCACAGACTATTTTTTTCTATATCTATAAAAACAAAAGGTAAAGTATCTGTCATGGAAAGCAGTCCTTAATTAAGCTATTGATAACTTTGCCTCTCTCTCTCTCTTTTTTTTAATAGGACTTAACATGTTCTGATTATTCATATACAAAACTGTAATGGAAGTGCCAAAATAAATTAAATGCATTATGCAGTGGGTTACAGTTAGCAAGAAATTGCCTTTTTGATTGACTTTACTTGAATATGGAGAGAATTACCCATGTATCATCCCTTGGGTCTCTTTAAGCTCTTGTTTGTGTAATTGAAATTCCCCACATTTCAATAGGCGAAGTTAATTTTTAGATTTTGACAGTGATTTCACCATAGCTTGATTAGAAAAGTGGTTTCAACATTCTTCAGGGGTTTATCCAATTCAAAGATATTTCTTCTTAGGATTGGCATCATAAAGCTAGGGTATCAGCTGAACACAAACCACAGTGCTGGTTTCTCCTAGTTGGCTTTTAGAACTACCTTTGTGCTTACTGCCTAGGAGCTCTATCTGCCATTCCTTGGCAAGCTTATAAAACTCTCCAGTCCTCAATTTAATAGTCGAATGAACTAGAGACCCTGATTTAGGTCTTGAGGAATTCTGAGGAACAAAACACCGCTATCTTGTCCACAGTTAAGTCAGCTCGTTTAATTTTGTAGAGTGGAGAGATATTTATCGTGGCATTTACTTTGTATTTCTGTGGCTATTCCTCAGCACACTTTGTAAGTCTTCTTGGTATTCTCTTGGGCGTGGAAACCAGTACTCCACTCAAAGATCTCAAATAACTGTTCTCAAACCCCGTACTTGATCAAATGCTTATTTGGACTTGTAGATAACACCAGACTCAGGCTGTGATGAAATACTTACCATGCATGCTAATAAATAGCTCTCTTTAGTTGTAAAACCAAGAGGATCAAACAAGAAAAGTTTAGAGCCCCAGAGCCATAAAAATTTTTCCTCTGAAGAGCTGGATTAGAGCATGATTATGTTCATTAATGCTGATGAAAAATTTCTTTAATTTCCTCCTTGAAAAGTTACTTAAAACACTTTTTAAGTTGCTCATTTATAGTAGCGATTACCACTTATAAAACATAATGGGGCTTTAGCAATGCCTTTTTTCCCTTCAATTTTTCTTAAAAAAATAAAAAGGAAAGAAAAGAAATCTCCTGCTAGCATCTGCCTTTCTGCTCCAGGTCCTCCTCACATTGCCTCATGTTGCTGGCTTGTGCATTTCACTCCTTCCCTTCCAAGTTATGGTTACACAACATAGCCTCTGCCAATTTTTTTTTTATATCTGAAAACTGACTCAGTTTTATTTAATTTACTGGGTCAAATGCCATGGACACATTTCCAAGAAAGGAAGAGATACGAACCACAAGGGCTAGCCTTAAGAGCAAAGAGAGAGAAATAACTTTAGAGCTACAAGGTTTAGGGGATTTTGATATGATTCCTTAACTGCTTAGTGGGAATCAATGTTGTAAGATGCAGACATCTCTATCCTCTTCAACTGCTTTTTGTGAATAATAACAGCTAATGTTTATTGACAGACTCCAGGCACTGAGCTAAGTGCTCTTTATAGATATTCCAATTTGATCATTACCCACAGGATTGCAAATGTCTGCCTAAATTACCATTACTTTTTACAAGAAATTGAGAAGTTTAATTGTCTGTAGACTGATAATGCCTCCTGGTTAGTGTGCCCTGGGAAGGCAGCAGTGCTTCCCTGGATGAGTCCTCTGTTTGAGGTGTTTCATCAATTTCCATTGCTAGCAGATGTACCTGTTTCTCTCTTGAGGTACCCAGTGTAGTTCACTGCTGCCTTCACACCGGACCACTCAGGATGCCAAGCAGAATGTGACTGGCAGGGCCTGTCATTCTTTATGCTCTTGCTCATGGGTTAATGCATCACAGAAGAAATACTGTGGTGAATTAGCAGGAAAGGAGAAATGCATGCCAAATCTCTGCTCTATCCTTTTAATCTCAGGAGATAACCATCCCTCCTTTAATGAGAAGATGGAGGTCATTGGGTGCAAAACCTCATACTACCTCTCTTCTCTTTCTCGAAACTCATCTTTATCGTGATTCGTCCTAATGTCCTCTGCCCACCTCAGAGGACGTCGTGTTCCTCTTCTTAGGAAAGACTCACCCTCTATCCATGCTCTGGGGCTCGCACACCTGTGGCCAGCAGGCTCTGTTCCAACACCCAGCCTCCCTCCCTAACATGCCACCGGTCTCTTTGCACCGTAGGGATGAGGAGAAGCAGAGTACAGTTAGGTGCCGGTCCTGTATTGGATGAGCCCTGACTTCTTCCCTCAGGGTCACATTGTAAGAACACCTTCCGTCAGCTCCTCCCCTTCTTCATTTTCCTCCATTCTTGCCCAGCCAAGCTTGGTGAGTGAGAACTCAGTCACACTGGCTCTGCTTCCTTCTATGCCGATCTCAGCCTCTGTCTCCATCGTGCTGCTGAAACTGCCCTGACAAAGCTGTCAGGTGATGTCTTTGTGGCTTTGCTTTTCCAATGTTACTTGTTCTTATCCAGCACTTAATATTTTTTGAGATTTCCACCTCCCTCCACCCCCTTGCCTTGAAATTCCCTCTTCTCTCTGCAGGAAAACTCCCTCTTTGGGTTTTGCTCCTGCTTGTCTTTTTTCAGTATTTGGGGTCAGGGAGCATTTGAGGGGAAGGAAGGTAGGTTGTTCCTCTTCCTCTGATGCTCCTACTTTGTTGGTGTTCCCCAAGATAACCTTTGTATCCTTCTTTTCTATCTACATACTTTTGTTTGGTGAGGTCAACCTCTCCCACAATTTCAGCCTCCATCTATATTCTGGTGGCCACCAAAACTTGCTAAATAACCCCGATCTCATTCTTCTATGCCATGCTTTTGTTTCCAAGTGCTTGTTAGACAAGTCCTTTTCCAGTTCTGTAAGCACATGGAGTTAAATGTGTCCCATGGTGATCTTATTACAGTCTCTCCCCAGTCTATTTTTCTTCTTATATCTTGGTTAATGATAAAGATTATGGAACATAAAAGGAAAAAGTAATGAATTAATGCTTTTAAATCACATGAATCTATTTTGCATTAATGTAGTTTTTGGAAATGTTTCCAAAAGAGTGAACTCTGCAAGAATCAGGGAATGGTTTGCATATAGAATGACAAAGTTTAAGTACTCACAGTTTATTTCTTTTTTACAAGCACTATGCTATCTTTGTTTATTTCAAATATATGGTTTAAATGGAGGTAAATGAAGTATCACAGAGTTTAGAGTCTCAAGTTAGAAACTACACAATTCTGAATTGTTATAAATTTACTCTCTAAATGAATTTCTCTGTTTGGACAGTAGGACTGGATGTTCTCCAAATTAATTTCTGTGTAGGATACAATGTTTATCAAGGTTAAGTTAACTGGAATGTGCTAATTTGAAGCTTACGTGTTTGTTATATTGTTATATTGTTTATTATACTGCTTAACAGTTACCACAGCGACTGGTTAGGACTTAGACAACAGAAGATTTTTTAGGGAAGAGAATTTTGTCATGGACATTATTTAGAATTGTTGGCACACAGTGCTACTAAAAAGCAGATTGTGGTTTAGTAAGTTTTATTACTGTTTTAAAATTCTCTGTACAACATGCACCCCTTGTTGCCGCCACCTGGGTAAGACTGAGCCTACCTCCTGTCCCCCTTCGTATCTATTGTTTCATAGAGTTGCACTCTTCCTTTGAAATATTTAGCAAAATAACTCTTTCTCCTTGTTCCGAATACCAATGTTTAGCTCAGAATCTTGGCCTTTCTCTCGTGGATTATCATAATTACCTTCACTCTCTTCTCCCGATCATCAGTTTTCCTGCCTTCTGGTCCATTCTTTATTACCAGAGGTAATTTTTAATGACTTCACCATACTACTTTTCTGCTCAGACCTCCCAATGGCTCTTTATTCGTTGCATACATGAGTAAGTAAAATTCCTTAGCATGACATACGAGGCTCTTATTTCACAATACAATTTCTGACGATCTCTTCACGTTCAACCTCAGCTCCCTCTGCTCTCATTTAACTACGTATTTCCTCCACCCCACAACATACTATTCTCTTGACCACCTTGACTTTGCATGTACTGTGCAACAGGGTCTTGGGGTGCCTTTTTATCTCCATCACCTATGAATCCTTTCCTCAGTCTCAGACTCGGTTGCTCCTCTGTGTTCACATGGCATTCTGTACACACCTCATTAGAGCACATGGAACATGCTAGTACAAGATTTTTTTAAGTCTTTATTGAATTTGTTACAACATTGCTTCTGGTTTTTGGCCATGAGGCATGTGGAATCTTAGCTCCTTGCTGCTGCTGCTGCTGCTAAGTTGCTTCAGTCATGTCCGACTCTCTGTGACCCCATAGATGGCAGCCCACCAGGCTCCCCTGTCCCTAGCTCCTTGACCAGGGGTCAAACCTGTACCCTCTGCATTGGAAGACAAAGTCTTAACCACTGAACTGCCAGTGCAGTCCTGATTGCAAGTTTTAATTTATGCTCCACCCTGCCTCTCTGAAATCACCATGAGCTCCTTGAGAACAGGGATAGTGTCTTATTCATCTTTGTATCCTTATTATCTATTAATATTAGAGTAATTAACAAATAGCCAGTAGATACGGAAAATATGTTAGTTGAAAAAGTGGATTTGAACTTGTAAAGAAGGAACGAAGAGAGGGAAAAGTCATGTAAAAACTTTGAAGAGCAATTTGACAAATCTCAGAAATGAAAACCTCCAGTCATGAATGAGTTTTCAACGAATATTAAAGAAAAAGGCAAGCCGTAGAATAGAAACAGTATAATATTTATATTGTATTTTAAAACATGCAAAATAATTTTATGTTATATAACGTGTAGGGATGCATGCATATGAAGAAAAGTATAAGAAATAAATTGAAACCTACCAAATCAAGCAATTTAAGAGTAAAGGAGAGGAGTGAGATTGAAGGTATATGGGCAATATTTTATTTCTTAAGATACATGTAGGGATACAAATGCTCATGAAAAAGAAAGAAAGGAAGAGAAGGAACAGAAGGCAGGAAGAAAAATGAAAGGTCCCACGTAGATTGGCTGGCTATTGGATTTCTATGTCTAGACCTGGTGAAGTCTCTAAAATATCATCTCTAGGAAGTGACTAATGTGGTCATGACAATAGATCCAGCTGCCTGTGTATATGAACTTCCTTGTTATTCATCTTATGTACCATTATCACACACAGTTTAAAAAAATAAGCAGAAGAACATTCCTTACTTAATTTGTTCTTTGTTTTCTACCATACAGCTAATAGCTACCTCATCTTATGTGGAAGCCTTTCACATGTCTGTATGTCTGTCTAAGTTAAAACATACACCAACTTTTAGATTCTGATGCTGGGAGGGACTGGGGGCAGGAGGAGAAGGGGATGACCGAGGATGAGATGGCTGGATGGCATCACTGACTCAATGGACGTGAGTCTGAGTGAACTCTGGGAGTTGGTGATGGACAGGGAGGCCTGGCATGCTGCGATTCATGGGGTCGCAAAGAGTTGGACACGACTGAGCGACTGAACTGAAAATGTTTAAATGACAATTTGATTTATACTTATTAATTTATTCTGTCAGTAAAGCTGTGTGTCCTAGGCTACCTGTGCAGTATGGAGGACTTTAAGGGTGTCTATTTATTCTAGTTGGGATTTACCTCTGCAAAACCATAACCACACCCATGATCTCCTCCAATATCCTGAACCCAGTTTTACATTTCATNAAATGTTTAAATGACAATTTGATTTATACTTATTAATTTATTCTGTCAGTAAAGCTGTGTGTCCTAGGCTACCTGTGCAGTATGGAGGACTTTAAGGGTGTCTATTTATTCTAGTTGGGATTTACCTCTGCAAAACCATAACCACACCCATGATCTCCTCCAATATCCTGAACCCAGTTTTACATTTCATATACATTTCATCAATTCTTGGAAAATAACTATTCTTTGTTGAAGTGGAAAGGTCTTTTTAAGTGGTAATCTAGGGACCACAGTCAGGAAAGTATATGGATATGAGTGTCTCTAACAAAGCATATTTTTGGAATAGCCAGTTATAGACTGAAAAGAACTAGAAAATTGACTTCTATCCATCTGGAGACTGAAACTGCACCATCTAAAGATGGATTGCACTTCACATATTTGGACCCGTCTTTCATCATTTATAACAATCTGGGAGAAGTGACAGATTTCCCCTGTTCAATTGATAAAGCATATTTTCAAGGAATCCAAATAGATAAGAGATTGTATTCACAGGAAGGATCCCTTTCAAGTATCAATTTTGATAGATTTCTCAATGAACTGCAGTCAGTTAGTTGTTAAATTCAAAGCATTTCGTAGGTAGGGCAATTTTCTTTTCAAATGTGTTCTCTCTGTCTCTTTTTTNAACTTTACTATATTCATTGATTAGCTCTAGTAATTTTCTGGTGGAGTCTTTAGGGTTTTTTATGTAGAGGATCATGTCATCTGGAAACAGTGAGAGTTTTACTTCTTCTTTTCCAATGTGGATTCCTTTTATTTCTTTTTCTGCTCTGATTGCTGTGGCCAAAACTTCCTCATTATATTATGATCAAGACTAATAATAGAGTGTCTCAATGCCTAGGACACAGCAAGTGCTAAGCAGGTGCTTAGGCATTAAAAGAATGACAGCTGTCTTGTAAGGTTGTTATAAAATAACAAGGGGCCCTCTCAGGGCTGATGCTGCATCAGGGAGACCTGGAATCATCCAGGAGGATGGGGACTACTCCACTGATCAGGAAGAGATAGAGACTCTGTTTCAAGAGCACTTTCCTGCAAATCTCAGCCCCCTCTAGAAAAGTACTAGCTTGACAATTTTCATTTTGGGGGCCTAGCTCTTCCAGATCTCTTGTCAGTATCTTTCTAGTTTATATCAGAGACCATACTCCTCCCTCCCCAAAGTCACATCATCCTCCCTATAGAAAGCCTCCCTTATTAGCAAAAGAAACATTATAATCCCACTATTTTGAGTCTGGCAACACCCTGTTTTCAAGAAGATTCCATGAGTAAATTCTCCCCATCTCCACTCCCTTCCTCTGAAGGACACAGATTCTCCAGTGGTCCTGTTCCCAGGCTGCATGTGCTAGGAGTAGGAGAGAGTAGAAACCTTCCCTATCATTTCATGCTTTTCTTGACATCCCCATCCTGAACACCTACTAGGTGCTCGCCAGGCTTTCAGGAAATGATGTTACCTTCTCAGCTCCTCCAGATGCCTCGAAACAGCAGTTTTCTTTGAAGCTTGAATTTTATTCTAAAGTGCACCTTTCCAGGTCAGGCACTAGTACTGGGGTGAACCTGTAAGCTCTCTCACTAGCTTTTTGCAGCCATGATTTAGTTTTATATTTTAGGCCTCTTTGTAATTACATCAAAAACACTTCCTTTTCTGGATTCTCAATTTCCTGAAGCCCATTAAAGTCTAAGGCCAGCTGCATTTTTGAGACTAGCAGTTCTCATCCTTTAATGTGCCTGTGAACAACCTGGGCATCTGGTAGAAAATGCAGATTCTGATTCTTGAGTGGGGCCTGGGAGTCTGCATGCCCAACACCAGCCCATGTGCGGCTGGCGCTACTGTCCTTGGGCCATGTCGACTCCTCCTCCCCATAGTCATTCACGCTCCTGGGCAATTCTGATACACTGACAATTCTGACTTCCAGAAAGTTCCTTTCAAAAAATATTTGCTTCCAAATGTTGAGTTCTGATTTCTGCCTAGACTAGAAAAGGCTATCAAATTAGGCTTCCTCTTTACCTTATCATAAAGGCTCCGTTGGCAGCAATGATACTGTGTTATTATCACTATTATCACTATTATAATACAGTGATTTCAGTTGGTTTATGATGAGTCAGTAACCTCTCTTCCTTCCCTTTGCAGAGTGAAAAGACAGTCTCCTCTCTGGACCCTCTGTCACAGGTCACTTAAGTGTTAGAAGACACATGGACACGAGTCCCCACATCCCTCATCTTGTCTATTGTCATACTTCCTGTTTTTCCATGTGGAGCTTAATGCTTAGAGTCACCCTGAAGGGTCTGGAGGGGCAGATAGCAGTATCCAGGAACCCCGATGTGGGAGACTGTAAATGTTCATTGGCTACACTTAGGTCTCTCTCCTGGATACTGGCTGGGAACCATCCTGTGTAAGTCACCTTGGAAAGGCTCATGTCCATGGCTGGGCCAGTGCTCTGTTCTGCATTCTGTCCTCAGCCCTGCCCCTGGAGTTCTGAGGAAGCAGGAACAAGGACTCTGTTAAAGCATTCCCATCCACCCTCTTCACCAGATTAGGACCCCATGTTTCCCTCAGGCTCGGATACTACATCTTTGGGTTCTAACTAGGACAGAAACTGGACTCTGTTCCTTAAGTTGGCTTCTCTTTAACAGTTTATAGTTTGATATATTTATTAGACAATTATAGAGCTTTGTTTGTTGCATTAACCTTGACTTTGTTTTATTCTTTTCAAGTCATCCCAGGAGGTGAAGGGTCTTGTTCAGGTTCCTTTAACTGAAAAGGGTGATATGATTGTTAGTGGCATGGCCAAGAACCAGAATAGTTGGTTCCAGACTCACAGTTCAGTGCTTTTCTCCACTCTACTCAATTCTGGGAGACTTTCCTATTGATAATTCAACTTAAGGTTAACTAGAAACAGTAAAGAGTGAAGTGGTAGTATATTGCATGCATGTCTGCTTAGTCATGTCTAACTCTTTGCAACCCTATGTACTGTAGCCCACTAGGCTCTTCTGTTCATGGGATTCTTCAGGCGAAAATACTGGAGTAGGCTGCCATTTCCTCTTCCTGGGATAGTATATTAGAAGTAAACAGTTTTTTTCTTAAAGATATCTATATCTATATCTATCTATCTATATATTATTGTTGTTGTTTAGTCATTAAGTCTGACTCTTTTGTGACCCCATGGACTATAGCCCTCCAGGATCCTCTGTTCATGGGATTTCTCAGACAAGAATATTGGTGTGGATTGCCATTTCCTTTTCTAGGGGCTTCCTGACCCAGGGATCAAACCTAGGTCTCCTGCATTGGCAGGCAGATTCTTTACCACCAGGGCTCACAGGTAAAGAATCCACTTGCAATGCAAGAGACCTGGGTTTGATCCCTGGGAAGATCCGTTGGAGGAGGGCATGGCAACCTACTCCAGTATTGACTGGAAAATCCCCATAGAGGAACTTGGCGGGCTATAGTCCATGGGGTTGCAAAGAGTCAGACATGGCTGAGTGACTAAGCACAGCACACATATTAATGATCCCCAGTTCTAAAGCTAAGGATGAGTAAGTCCCTTGAAACCGTTTGAAAGAAAATAAGGCTGGAAGTCAGAAGACATGGTTCCTGGCACTGCTGCTTGTGAGCTTTGCGTCCTTGAGTGAAGCAAGCACCTCAACCCCTCTAAGATTCAACTTCCTTACCTATAAAATGAGAGGGTTTGAATCCCTAAACTCCCCTTCCAGATCTAATATCCTGTGATCCCTTTGGTTTTATGGCTCCCACTGCAAGGTCCAATAGAGTTACACATCCAGTGATAACCACCCACTGGCTGGCATTCAAACAGGTCTCCTCTATGCTGAATTCTGTGCTGCAGTAGAGGCTTCAGGGCTTGTCTCTGGTTTAAGTCGCATTTCAAGGTGTCTGCTGGCATTAATCACAACAGACAATAATTCCAAGGGAACAATACAGAATGAGGCAATCATTCACGCACCACAGAGAAACACTGGCTGGTCTCCAGGCATTAAGACTCAGTTCAGCCTCCAAATAACAGGCACTTAGCACCTCACCTGTGACCTGGGGATTGACAGAATCACAGATGACAGAACTGCTCTGCTGTTCCCAGGACTAATAGCATACCGACAGGAAGAGACGTTACACTTAGGGCACACTTAGCTTGTCAAATTATAGCATTGTTTATCAAAGGGTAGCATACATACTGGGACTGTGAACCTTGAAAGGCACTATAGAATAATTCTGCTATGGAAGAAGAAGCCAGCCATGATTTTAAACCCTGATTTTGCTCTGGCTCTTGTGATTCTAAATGGTTCTATAGCCCTGGCATCCCACAGTACAAGGCTTTGCTAGACATTTGTCTTACCTTCTGCTGGTGTCTATAAAATGCATTCCTTTGGTCCCACATTTAGCTTTTTAGAGCTGCTCAGTGCAGGGTGTCATGCTGTAGTTCACTTTGTAAATAGACAACAGTATAGCATGTAACAGTCACGTCCATGATGAATTTAAATGAAGACATCTTTGATCTCTAGACATCCCGATTTCCTTTAAAGCAGCCATGCCACTCCATGTAATGGAGGGCATAATTTCAAAATAAATATTAATCTATAGAGTCTGCACTGTGCTCGAGAGTCCTGTTAGCTGCAGAATGCAGCACGGATCACTGCTCTAGTCTCCAAGAGACTTGGGCTAATGCAGCTTTTTAATGTTATGGGATTTCTCCAACTCATTGGTTCCCATGGAGTCATAAACGTTGATACTTGACTCCATTTAGGTAAACACTAGAATCTCTAGCTTCCAACAAAACACAACACACAAACTAAGAAATTCCTGGAAGTGAAAAGAGGGCCATATTGCATGTTACTCAAAGTACAACTGACCACCCCTTTCTTGTTTTTTTTTTTAAAGAATTTTTTCTTCGTGTATTTTTTTTTTTCTTTATGTACAGGATTTGGGCTTTAATATGGACATTTTCCCACTACCATTCATCTTTGGAATGCTGTTTTCCCCAAGTTTCTCAGGATAAAAAGACTCAGATTCAGAGCCGGACTGCTGGCAGCTGAATTTCATTAAGACTTTGATGGGAAACTTAAGTTGGAATTACAAACATCTGTGGTTAAACTTCCCTTTAGTAAACCATTTCCCAGAATTTGACTGTACCACACTAGGAGCAAAAAGAAAAACAGCTGAAAAAAGAATGCTGCTCTTTGGCAAATGCTGGAATAGATACTTAAATATTCTTCTATGTGATGACTATATCTCAGTCAAGTAGCAGATTACCTGCTTTAGAAAACATGTAAGTAATTGTTTGGAAATGCTAAGTTTTGGAACTCAGAGCATGTGCTAATGATCTGATTTTAATGGTTTCTAATCAATCAAATGTCTCAGATTTATGTCTGGCCATCATTATACGGTTACTTTGAGCAAGGAAAAACTCCATTCCTAAAGGAGAGGAGTATTTTGGCATTATATGTTTAAGGAAATTATAACAAGTCAGATTTGAGAATTTAATTGTGAATGCGGGAAAAAGGTTATAGTCCTTGTCATATCAAATTTACTGTGTTTTTTCTTTTTGTTTAACTTTTTTGAGATTTTGAAAAACTCATTAATTTCTCCTAACTACTCAGATTCCTGGGGAAAGGTTATGTTAAAGAACCATTAGGGATACAATGATTATAATAATTAAACTAGTTTTCTTCTCCAATGTTGAATAATCAACAAATTTGTAAGCAAAAGTTGAGGGTAATCAAATATACAGAATAAAAAAAAATTTAGATGAAAATAAGCAAATGCTACAAACATAAATTTGCAGGTAGATAAAAACAGATAGTGGAAGAAAGAGGGTGAGGCGGGAAGGAGAGAAGAGAGAATGACGGCAAACTTGGAGTTAGGCAGCTTATATACATAATTTCACTTAAATTTCACAAATAAGGCAAATACATTTGTACTCATTTTAAACCAAACAAACCAAGCCTCTGAGCTAATCTGCCTAAAAGTCAAACAGCTAGAAAGCAGGGGAGCTAGATTCCTACCACATCTGTCTGGCCAGATGCACACATCATGCCTCTGATGAAAGGTGAATTTCAAATGTAAAGCAGAGGACTGCCAATAAACAGTCTTCAGGCTGAACTGGACCATCAGATGTGCTTCCCTCAGGGCATTAAAAAAACTGAGTCAGCACTGAAGAATCCAGATTCTATCTTCTTGTTAAACACAGAGGTGGGTGCCCCCAGAAGAGGCACGCGTCCTCTGCTGTTTCTTGGGCCCCATCATTCACAGGACGTGTTCCTGTCACTGCCCAGTTGTTTTTTGCTTGGCCTCTATAAAAATCTGAGCTTTAAGACTTTCTCTGTTCCGTAGGATCAGCAATTCTGTTTCTAGGTATATACCTAAAAGAACTGCAAGAAGAAACTCAAACGAATAATTGTAGACCATTGTTCATAGCAAAACTTTTCATAGCAGCCAAAAGGTAGAAACAACTCAATATCCACCAACAGCTAAGTGGATAAACAAAATGCAATATATACATAGAATAGAATATCATTCAGGTTGAAAAAGGAATGAAATTTGGACACATGCTACAAAACGGATGAACCTTGAACATGTTATAGTGAGTGCAGTAAGGCAGATAAGAAAAGACAAGTAGATTCCACTTATGTGAGATACCTAGAGTAGAATGGTGGCTTCCAGGGCCTGGGGAAAAGGCTAATCGGAATTATTGTTTAATGTATACAGTGTTGAGTTTCAGTTGGGAAGATCAAAAAGCTTTGAGATGGATGGTGGTGATGATGATGGATGGCAATGGATGATGATGAATGGTGAATGTACCTAATGTCATTTAAAAATGGTTAAAATAGTAAATTTTGTGTATATTTTACCACAATTAAAATTTTTTCTTCTGGTTAAATCTGAGAACTCTAGAATCACAGCAAATGGAATTCTCTATTTTTCAGCAATCTTATAATAAATTCTATAATACAGGCCATGTAATTTATGCTACTCATCTAGCAGGTCAGGTGTCAGTTGTTCAGTCATGTCTGACTCTGCGACCCCATGGACTGTAGCCCGCCAGGCTCCTCTGTCCATGGAATTCTCCAGGCAAGAATACTGNCAGCAATCTTATAATAAATTCTATAATACAGGCCATGTAATTTATGCTACTCATCTAGCAGGTCAGGTGTCAGTTGTTCAGTCATGTCTGACTCTGCGACCCCATGGACTGTAGCCCGCCAGGCTCCTCTGTCCATGGAATTCTCCAGGCAAGAATACTGGAGTGGGTAGCCATTTCCTTCTCCAGGGGATCTTTCCCACCCAGGGACTGAACCCAGGTCTCCTGTATTGCAAGCAGATTCTTTACCATCTGAGAGCCACCAGGGAAAGCCCTGCATAAATGGTCTTTGAATGGTATTTTATATGTCTTCATTTTATTCCCAAACTTCGACAAAAATTATTTCCACATATAGTTCTATTTACCTAGCTACCTTTTCCTAGATACTCTTGCAAAGCTGAATTACTTTCATAAGCTCCTTCCTAGCTGTGCCACTTACCAGGTAGGATGCCTGGGTAAATGCTCTGTGCCTCAGTTTCCATGTTTGTAAAATGAGATGATAACTATGTCAGTCTACTGAACTATTATGAGGGTTAAAGGAAATAACTCACGGCAAGTGCTTAGACCAGTGTCCAACACATGGTAAATACTCAATGAATGTCATCTATAGGCCATGGTATTACCATTATTATTGTTGTTGTTGTTACTATATTCTAGTTCTTCTAAAATAATGTTTCCTAAGAGCCTTCTTCAGTGTTTGATGAGTGGCTGTGCTCTGCTCTCCTATCCCAGGAGTAGTACTTTTTCTATATTACCCCCATGGCATTAGTGATAGTCATTCTTACAGAACATGAATTCATTCTGCTTTATATAGTGGCTATGTATATATCTTTCTGTCTTAGATTGCTTACTCCTTGAGGGTTGGAATGTGACTGCTTTTTTTGTGTGTCCCTCCTGGCCTGGCTTTATTGCTGTTTACGTGGCAGAACTCAAAACCTCCTCTTTGGAGGATATTGAATGAAATAGGCTTCCCAGGTGGCACAGTGATAGTGAATCTGCCTGCCAAATGCAGGAGATACGAGACACAAGTTTGATCCCTGGGTTGGGATGATCCTCTGGAGTAGGAACCCATTCCAGTATTCTTGCCTGGGAAATTCCATGGACAGAGGAGCCTGGTCAGCTACAGCCCATGGGGTCACAGAGAGTCAGACAGAGTCAGACCGACAGAGCACACACACACAAGTGAATGAAATAATGACTGTGTGCCAGGGTGGATGTGAGGGTGTCAAATTACCAAGCACACTGTTGGAGAGCGGTACAGAAGGATGGCCCAGGCCAGTGACTGGAAGTCTTAGTGTGATTCTACAGAGCCTCTTTCAAAGTCTGGGAGCAAGATAAGGAAAAGGAAAGCAGATGGTGAAAGAGATCTAAGCTGTCTTTTAATAAACATACTGCAGTCCTTTAGTGGCCAGGCACCTAACTATGTGTTGGAGTATGGGATCACAAATAGACCATGAAGGGAGTCTTCTAGAAGAAAAGTACATCAGAATGAGTCTCCTTCATAGTGCTTGTTTTTTAGCAAGCAGGTTTGTCTCACGCAAGGTATACTTGTATATGCAGTTCACGGGGCACTAATTTTCTTGGAGGGAAGCTAAGAGCAGCAGCAGCAAAACCCAGGCACGTTATTGGGAGATAAACTCCTGTTTTCCCCTCTCAGAGAAGTTTGCTCAATATTGTCAGTTATTTCCTTTATTTTCTCAATAACCTACCAAAGGCTGTGGCCCTCCACCACTTCACACTTTGCCCCTCCAGCGGAGTCCCCATTCTCCTTCTGAGTCTCTGGGTGGCTTCTTTCCAGCCACAAAGAATATAGACAAACAAGTGA
This sequence comes from Neotragus moschatus, assembly GCA_006410615.1. Lineage (NCBI taxonomy): Eukaryota > Metazoa > Chordata > Mammalia > Artiodactyla > Bovidae > Neotragus > Neotragus moschatus. Next base: position 827,157 of record SJYA01001566.1, on the reverse strand, counting down.
TATTAAGTAGAACAGCACCATAAAGTCCTGAGAAATATGCCCAGCTAATGGTTTCTTTTAATCAACCTCTAACCTAGTGTTTGTGACCTTGTTTAACTCCTGCTTCTTTCTGATAGACATGAATGTCACGCTTTCCAAGGACACTTTGACACCCTCCTCTGGGGATGTTACTCTCCCTGTCCCTGCATCCCCGCCCGTTCTTCTGCGTCTCCATATTGGCCACGAAGATTTGTGCCTAGTTTCAATTGTGCCTATTATTCATTTGTATAATAAAATTAAGACTTTGTTTTCTTAAATGTGGACTATTAGGATACTAAATCTACTTTATAACACTATCTAGTCTCCCCTTTCCCCACCCCTACCTGCTGAAAATCATTGTTGTCACCATACACTCAGGAAAAATGGACTCAGTAAATTATCTGCTTATATAAAAAAAACAAAGCTAGTGTTTTCCTCACCTAGATAGTGAGGAAATCCTGCCGACTAGCACAGAGTTACCCATGGTGCTCCTCTTTTCACATTTTCTGCATCCTGGGGGAAGCTTGAGCTTATTTGAGAAGGTGGGGAGGGGCCTTCCTTCTTGGTCAGCCAGTGCATCCCATCCTTTTCCTCACTGCCCGTTTAGGGCATCTGTTCTCCAGCTCACACTGTGCACCAGTGTGCCTTCCTCTGTGCGGAGGGTGGAGGGCTCAGGGGTGGAGAGGGTGTCAGTCCTGCTGTGGAGGAGCATGGGGGAGCCTTAGAAAGACCACCAGCCTAGCACCTCCCACTGCTCCGTGCTTGCCTTAATATTTTTCTTCCTTCCCTTTGAAGGCAAATTGAGGACTAACCATTTATATATATATATATATATATAATATATACACACATGTATATATCCAATTCAAATAAAATGAATGTATTTTTAGAATATCCTTCCATCCACTTCTCGAACCTCCCACGAATAATGTTCTGTATGAACCCATGTTCTCTTTCTATAGATGAAAATACAGCCTCCTGAACCAATTCATCAGAGTGGCTATACCATGTTATTAAATCTCCAGAATGTATTTGATTTCAGGTCTCCTTCCTGGCTATAAAGAGCATGGGAAACCCAACTGGTGGGGCATTGGGATCGCTGTGGGACCACAGGCTGACTGGAGGCATTATGTGAAACTATGCAGTGGGAACATAATTATCCCAATCCCACCCTTGCTACATCATATACTTTGAATGACTAATAGCTTCTTTCTGTTTCCCTAAACCAAAAACCTCAATGGGCATTCTGAACTTAGTCTCTGACAGAATTACAAATTTAACTCACTACAGGACATTCTTTTTGATTGAAAAGATACAGACAAGCAATATTAAGTAAAATAGCAGCATAAAAATAAACTTCTGAGAAATATTTCCAAATAAGGGTCTCTTTCAGTCTGATAATCCATGTATTTCTCATAATAATAATAAAGACAACACTTAGGATGTATAATGCATTTACACTGTCAGTCACTGTGTTAAGCACTCTATGTATTTTATCTAATTTCATCACAGTTGGTATATGAAGTATGATGTAGACATCAGTAACTTCTCTAAGCCTCAGTTTCTTTATCTGCAAGTTGGGCATCTGTAGTTTGCGCAAGGTAAGGAGCACAGAAGCTAAAATTTGAGCTTGGGACCATCAGACTGCAAAGCCTGTAATCTAAAACTCTGATGTGCTGACTTCATATTATTTCACTGGGTATGTGAGGGCATAAGAAATTGTTTGGAGTTTCAGCAATAAATTTAAGGTTCCCTAAAAATAAAATAATGATTTTCTTACATTTTGTGAGAGGAGAATTACAAAAAGTTATGTGTGCCTGTCTTTTTAGAATTAGCAGGTAAAAATACAGAATGCCCAGATAAACTGAATTTCAGATCAACAATGAAAAATCTTTTGAGCATAAATACATCTCATGAAATATTTGAGACATAACTAAAAATCTATTTGTTGTTTTTCTGAAATTAAAATTTAATTGGGTGTCCTGTATTCTATCTGGCATTCCTACTCTTAAGTCAAGCATTTCATCCTGGAACTTTCCACACTCAAAGCAACAGGTGGAGATAATGCTTCCTGAGGGGTTGATTCCAAGCCTGTAGAGAAGTGAAGCCTTCCCACTGTGTGGAGCGTCTCCTGATCTGGCTTCTCTCTGCATCCGAGTACAAAGTTGACCAGAAGGCATGCCTCTCTTTCTCATGGGGGTTACATTTCACACCACAATAGGGGTTGGTATGCTCTGGCCCTACCCATCCTCCCCTCATTTTAGGGCTTGGGTAGAGCTCACTCCTGGAGAAGGACCATCTTCACGCAGCATATTTTATCAGTAGTAATTAACAAAGCTACAGTTATACTAACAATTAGTAGGAATAACAGCAATAATCCAGACTTCTGTGCTGTTAGCAATGGTATCAATCCACATAATAGTTTTGATTCTACAGTTGCTGTAACCATAGCTATAGGGTGTGTGTATGTGTATCTTCTTAGGTCAACTGCTCTTTCTTTTCCCATGAACTTAGGTGACTTCATTTTCCTCCTACTTAGCATCCCCCACACACTGGACATGCTATTGTGTGTCTTGGCTCAAGGAGCTCTTAAATCACTTACTCTGGATCCATCTTCCTTTACCCAGTTTCTACACTTTGATTATGTTTTCAGTGTAAATGCTATCGCAAGGAATTCAAGCAACAGCTCTTTGACTATCACCAATAGCCTATATTCATCATTTTTATATTTGTTTGGGGCTTGACTTTCATCATGACCTCTTGTTTCTTGAATATAGTGGCCCCTGTCTATTTAAGGTGTTTGCTCTTCAGTTTCCTAACAGCTTCTTTAGTGCCCTCACCCACCCCTCACCCTCCCCTTACCCTCCCCTCACCCTCCCCTGTTGCAGAAGACCTTCTGGTTAATTTGTGACCAAAAGATTGGCTGCACACTGTTGTTCCCACTGTCCTAACATCACAGAGAGGAGGAGCAGGAAGCCAGTGACAGGGCACATACATTATGTGGTGTGACTTGACAAAAATGACTCTACTGGAACATACAAATGGCAGAAAGTCACAGAAGTGCCGCTGTGGCCCTAGGTGAGAGTCTAGCCTACTGACTCAGAGTATTCAGGACACATGCCCTTTTGCCAGCTCGAACAAGGACGTGTTCCAAAGTCTCCGCTCTCACAAAGTCCAAATCTAAAGTACAAAGTACAACTGTTTATTTCAAGTTTCTGAACTGACCTAGTCCAGGTGAAACTCTCAAGGCGGGTGGAAAAGCGAAGGCGGGGGAGGGGAACAGCGAGTGTGGCACACGCAGCACGGAGCGCAGGTGCCCCAGGAGGGTGACAACGGCAGGGGCACTGTACCTTGGCAGCAGGCGGCAGGCTTCCTGGAGCCACGCGGGGCTCGCTGGTCTCAGGCGGGTCTAGTCGGCCGAACGCTGAGCTCCCTTCAATGTCAAAAGGGAAGGCGCTGCCGTCCCCAGACGCGGCGCGAGAGCAGGCGGCGCCGCAGAGGAGCCACAGGGGCAGGACAGCGCACCAGGCTGAGCTCAAAGCCATCTCTCCGCTGACATCCGACAGGGCTCTCCAGGGGCTCGGCCACGCTTAGTCCTTGCCAGTCCCCGCTGTGATGCGGTGGTGCCTCGCTTATGGTACCTTCTCTGCGTCTGCGGTATCCAGATGTGGGAACTCAGGGCAGCCCCGGGAGCAATTTAGTAGAAAAAGGGAGAGTGAGAGAGTAAGCTAGAGCCGGCCTCCCTCCCTGCCTCCCTCGCTCTTCTTTCTCTCTCCCCTCTGTTTCCCTCCCTCACTTTCTCTCTCTCTCCCCAGAGACACTGGCTGAAGAATGTACAGATGTATGAAGCTAAAGCTCAGCATCAAGCGGCGGATGGGTTTGGGACGAGCCCCGGGAGCGCAGGCCACCTCCTGTCCCCGGCGGTCGGTGCGGACTAAGGGTTGAACTGCCTGGCTTCCTTCCCACACCCATTCTTACCACTCCCTTTTTACCTTCTCTTCCAGGACCTCCCCCTCCAAGCTGGTCTTTCAGGCACTCTGGCTGGGCCTTTCCTGGCGTCCTCCCCTCCCCTCTCAGTTTGGAGCCCCTCCAAAGTGCCCCAGATGAATATTCAGCTTTTGTAATTGCTTCCTCACTTCTCTTATTTATTTAGCTAAGGTGCCGGATGTCTTATCTATATTTATGCAGATCTTTTATGTGGCCCCGCTGGTTTGCAGGAAAGTGGGTGGGAAAGGGATTGGGCTGGAGCCAGAGGTGGATGCTCCCAGATGGCAGGGGAGAGGGCACCCACTTCCTTGGGCGGCTTTCTCCTTTTCTAGAGATAGGCTGCTGCTGTCTTTATGCTCATACCTTCCCTGGAGACTGGCTGGCCACCCTCTTCCTCCTGACAGTCCTCACCCAGAGGGCTTGGGAAAAGAATATCTTTCACTCCAGCGCTGGAAAATGACTTCATTACTCAAATGCATGAACTTTTATTTACAAAGAACATCTTGTTTTCCTCCTAAAGCCATGCTTTGTAAGGGGCCCGAAACAAGGCTTGCAGTGTATGAGCCTGTCAAATATACTGCCTACAGCCCGACCTCTTCCTCTTCGCCTGTAATCTCATGCCTACTACATCTGTCTGTCATGTAACCTTTCCAAGACTTTGGGTGAAGTTGAGCTACAATTATGTTGGGGTACCCATGTGGATGGGTCAGTGGCCACTACAGTTGAGATACCTTTGCATTCATGGGCTTTATAAGGAGCTTTAAACATTCCTATGAGACCCAAACATGTCTTAAAAAGGATTAGATGAGACACTCGTACAATGACACTTAAGTAAGTTCTGAGGTATTTGAAATCACTCACAGTTGTGCAATAAAACATTTCAATAAACCTAACTGTTAGCTCTATTTATAGGAAAAAAGTCATTTTATCTAGAATATACAAAGCAGCCATTTATTTTGCACCTATCATATGCCAGATACTTTGCATGTGTTATTTGTAAGCCTTACAGCATTTTTGCAAAATAGGACTATTATTTCTTTTTTATAGAATTAAAAAGGGAGGTTCTGAAAGACTAGGACATTTGCCCGTCACACAGCTGATAGAAAGCTGGACTCAGTTCTCACTGATTCCAAAACTATCTTTCACATTTATGCCACACTGAAACTTGCAAAATAAAGGCCACAAATTCAGAGACAGAAGAGATGACATGCCCATTTTTTTGGAGTACCTTCGAGGTGTCAAAAAGTTTGCATTATCTAATTTATTTCCTTCTCCACTATAATGAGGTAAGTATTGTTATATATATTTGGTGATAGGTATGAGGTAAAAGTACTACTAGAACAGGTAAATCTGACGCCAAAGTCATTGATTTTTCAATAACAAAATGGTATAGTGCAAAAGTACCAAAGCTGGAAGAAGCAAAAAGCTTTCCTATATCCCAAAGTATCTGTAATGTTTTTATTTTAAGATATAAAAATAGTATTGTAATGAACCATTAAGCTAATTTACGATCATCTTCTTCCACATAAGCTGGTTTACTTGCTAAATTAAGTAAAAGAACTTAAGAATATATATTTGGTTTGGTTGGTTCTTCAAGAAACTTATACTGAAAGACAAGATGACCAGACTCTAAAGAGGAAAAACATGATGCCCAAATATCCTGTCCCACTCTCACTTTTTTAAAAAACTTTCAATAATTATTATTGTTACTATTATTTATGTACATATAATATTCTGACTTCAGACATAGACCTCATCAGTACAAAGAAGCTGTTCACATTTGTTTCCTGAAGGATTATGTCCTGTCCTTCGTTTAATGTCAATTAACTGCACACTTTTAATTTTATTCAGAGTCTCTTTTTCCTGCTTGCCAGGTAGTGTTCAGATTCTCTGGGAGGCCTGAGCAGTAGGGGTAGAATACATTTATTCAAGACATATGAGCTTTTAATTTTTTATTAAATGTGTACTTCTAACTCTTCCTCCTCATCTTCTTTCTACAGATACTGCTATTATTTTTGAGACAAAGCAAGTAATACACAGGAACATGGGTTTTGTATGAAAGAAAATAGGCTTCAAATCCTAGGTTTGTTTACAGTGGTTCTGGGAGCTTGACAGAACTTGGTCTCTCTGAATGTCAGTTTCCTCATCTGTAAAATGGGATCATGATGCCACTTTCACTGAGTAATAAATGAAATAATGTGACTAAAGCATTAACACAGCCTGGCATATAGTTAGTGCTCAGTATTTAGTATTTAACTATACTGTATTTTAAAGTCTTAAAAGAGAATAGAATCTTTATTTTTAAAGAGAAAAAATAACTATGTTTATTTATCCTGTGACTTGAGTAACCTTCCATTTGCTGAAAATAGCTGTTCACATTTCTGGTTGCTGCTTGGGACTTCCCTGTATAACCGTGAGTGAGGCAGTCATGGATCTTAGAGTGACAGAGCAGGCGGGAGAGGAGGGAGACTGGCCAACTATTTTATGGCAAATGGGAAGGCACCAGAACAAAGGTAATCATCACCAAAGGCCCACCTCAAGACCGTCAGAGGCCTGAGTGAGGGAGAATTTTACTTCTGCTAACACTACACCTGGGAAGTGTCTCCAGTGTGACTGCTCTCTTATCACGACTCTCCCTGTCCCCCTCTTCAGGCACTCAGCAAGTACCGCATGGCCACTCTCTCTTCTGGGGCTCCCGCCTGCCCTGCGGTGGGAGCAGTGCTGCTCTGTCATTCCCAGTGCACAGAAGAGAGCACAGCATGGCGACAGGCTAAGAGGTTAAATGGGGCTTCCCCGGTTGCGCAGATGGTAAAGAATCTGCCTGCAACACAAGAGACCTGGGTTCAGTCCCTGGGCTGGGGAGATCCCCTGGAGAAGGGAATGGCTACCTACTCCAGTATTCTTGCCTAGAGAATTCCAGGGACAGAGGAGCCTGGCAGGCTATAGTTCATGGGGTCAAAAAGAGTCAGACCCAACTAGGCAACTAACACTTTCACTAGATGGTGTTAAATGGCAAGGACGTCAGGCTGGTTAGAGCAGGATGAGGGTCCCATGCCTTCTGATTCCTAGACCAATCCTTTCTCAACCAACCAAGCTATTTTTAGTTCTGGCAGCAGCAGATCTGGTGGTTTGGAGGCTTTATCAACAGAGGGTTCTGGAATTCTCTTCTGAGTCCCCTACTACAGTTTATCAACAGATAAATATCAGGGCTGCTCACTCCCTTCAGCACTTGGTTGCTGGGCCTGTCCATAGCATCCAAGGATCTAGCGAGGGTGTTGTTAACGCATCCCATGTGCCCTTCTGCAAATAGAAAGTCACGTCAGATGCTATTTTGGATTTTTAAGTGCTAATCTTGGACATAATTAGACAGGATTGTTGTGGGGACTGTGTACTAGTGACAATTTTGTGATGAGATTGGTTAGAGAAGCAAGTATGTGACTGATGGATAGTCAAGTGGCAGGAAGGTAAGGAAGGAGGCGGGGCGGGGAGTTCTGGGAGAGGATGGGGCTTCTGAAAGCGGTTCTTTACCCATCAGTCTGTTCCGGCTTTTGTTCAGGATGTGGGCAATACATGGTCTCTGTGCCTAGTCTCCTGATTCTGACAGTTGTCACAGCCCCATCTGGCTTTAGCATGTGCCACCTGCATCCTCTCCATCCATTATCTATTTAACGTATTCATTAATTTGCTTATTTAGTTAATCAGCATTATCAAACACTTCTATGTGGCATGTGAGATGCTGAGGGTAAAATAATAAAAACATGATCCTGTCTCCCAAGGAATTCAGAGTCTGGGGGCACAGACCACATGTGTAGACCCTTGTAAGGAATAAAAAGTGATTACCAGGAATAGAAAGCAGAAGTCCAGATATCCCGATAATTATCTATATGGGCTTCGTTAGTGGCTCAGTAGGAACGAATCCACCTGTCAGGTAGGGGACACGGGTTTGATCCCTGGGTTGGAAAGATACCCTAGAGAAAGAAATAACAACCCTCTCCAGTATTCTTGCTTGGGGAATCCCATGGACAGAGGAGCCTGGAGGGCTGCAGTCCATGGGGTCACAAAAGAGTTGGACACAACTGAGTGACTAAACAACATCAAAATATCTCTATAGAACAAGCCCTTTACTGGGGGTTGGCTAGGGAGGGTGGGCAAAGGCTGCAGAAGGGGGAACAGTGCATCTTAACTGTGGAGAGAAGGGGAAGAATGGTGGTCCAAGGGGAGAACTGTATATGTAGAGGGCAAACACATCAGAGCCCCAGTGCCGTAGGAGGGTGAGAAGACCATGGGATAGCCAAAGGCTCTTTGAGTCCCCTTCTTCACAATGCATAGTTATGCATGGCCTTCAGAGACGTGAGATCCCATGGACAGAGGAGCCTGGTAGGCTGCAGTCCATGGGGTCGCTAAGAGTCGGACACGACTGAGTGACTTCCACTTTCACTGTTCACTTTCATGCACTGGAGAAGGAAATGGCAGCCCACTCCAGTGTTCTTGCCTGGAGAATCCCAGGGATGGAGGAGCCTGGTGGGCTTAAAGTGACTTAACAGCAGCAGTAGCAGCAGGGACGTGAGAGGGGGCCCTGTAAGGAGAAAGGACTTCCCAGCCTCCTACTCGCTTCATGGTGCAATAGAAGGGTCCTTCCCAAATGTAGATCTGAAGACTAGGGAGCTGTTCTCAGTTACACTGATGTCCTGCTCAATAGCTTGAGAAAACTTTTGGGAGGAAGAACAACTTTGAACAGAAAAAAAGGGTTTGTTTGTTTGTTTTTTAATTGTGGTGAGAACATGAGGCCTACCCTCTTAGCCAGTTCTGAAGGGTACAGCGTGGCATTTTCTCTATGGGAAAGAACCACTCGTAAAAGCTCCATCCTCTCCCAGCACTCTTGCTTTTGCTCCTCCTCAGGTGGCCTGAACTCCCCTGGAATCATTCGAAGTGGAGATACGTGACTGGAGAGGAGAGTGTGCAGAAGAGCCCCTCTTCAACCTTAACTTCCTGCCGCTTGATGGTCAGCTGGAAATCTCATAGTAGAGCAGAGCTCATACTTGCTCCTTTGACCAATCTCATCATAAAACTGTGATCCATTTTCTCAAAGTAAAGAAATTTAAGCCCGGAAATGACTTGCTCATGTTGGCATTTAAAGAATTTTTAAAGTACCAAATATATTCAGTTCAGTTCAGTTGCTCAGTTGTGTCCGACTCTTTGCAACACCATACCGCAGCATGCCAGGCCTCCCTGTCCATCACCAGCTGCCGGAGTCTACCCAGACCCGTGTCCATTGAGTCGGTGATGCCATCCAACCATCTCCTCTTCTGTCGTCCCCTTCTCCTCCTGCTCTCAATCTTTCCCAGCATCAGGGTCTTTTCAAATGAGTCAGCTCTTCGCATCAGGTGGCCAAAGTATTGGAGTTTCAGCTTCAAAACCAAAATATATTAGGTATAGTAAAATATAGTATAATTACAGTGGAATAGGAAATTACAGATATCCAGCAAGAAGGCAGTGAGGGGCAACCAGGAATCATACCACTCTGGGGCAATGCCTGACAACACTGAGAATGCATATGCCTTCAGGCTTTTGTTGCATTTATATTGATGAATTCCCTCATCCTTATATTTTATGTATTCCATTATATATATTTTTGTGTATGTAAAATATATTTTAATATATGTCCATTTTAAAGATTCCATCTACTTTTTTTCTTATAGAAATGAATCAAACTGTATATATCTTTTCTCCATGTCATATCACTTAACTCCAGTGTTACTGTGTATAGCTCACAGTGTTCAGATCGGCATTTTAGGAAGATTGGCTAGTGTGGATAAGTGCTGTGCTGAGGGACCAGTAGGAGGCTGGGAAGTCCTTTCTTTTCACAGTGGCTCCATCAGCCTCAAGGGCATGGACTGTACCCATGAAGGGGCTCAGAGAGCGTTTGGGAATGATAATAGCAGTGAGGATGTCCTGATAAGCCTGATGGAGAAAGGGATGAAACTAACAGATGAGAGAGAATGGTCTTAATGAGGACTATCGATCGCCTCTGCTGTGGCCTTCCTTTAGGTCTGCTGAAATAATTACTTCATCAGGCTAAAGGGAAGTGATGGGTGCTCTGTGGTAATGTCATCAACTGAGTAGGGAGGCATCAACATCCATTAACTCAGGGATGAGATCAATAGAAAACAGGAGTACCCTAGACTTGACAATGAAATTATACAATTGAGGAGAATTGGGCAGCATTCAAAAGAGAAGTTCTGAGAAAAGGGCTTTATGTGTCCTTGCACCCCACCTCCAGCACCACAAAGGGAAGAGAAGACTCTTTAAGAGGAGGCTTGCTATATGATGGGTGTATAAGCAGGGCAGAGGGCTAAAATGTGTTCTAACCTGCTTTGTGTGAGCAGCTGCAGACTAGGCTATAAGATGCTAACTCAAATGTTCTATAGTCTTGCTCTGCATCCCTTGCATTATTCTCCAGAAAACACATGCCGGACATGCTCACCTTGGGAAATCTACAGACTTCGGAAAACCAATTTCAAATAGGGAGCACATAACCATAACAATGCCTTATATTTCCACAGCGTTTTATAGTCTGGAATTGAAGTACAGCTTTTGCTCCTCTAACAAATGAGAAACTGATCTGGTTCTAAAAGTTCAAACGTGCAGATTCTGACATTTAGAAGAAATTCTCAAGACATTGTCCACTATATCCGTTAGGTGACCTACAGCCTTCGANGGAGCACATAACCATAACAATGCCTTATATTTCCACAGCGTTTTATAGTCTGGAATTGAAGTACAGCTTTTGCTCCTCTAACAAATGAGAAACTGATCTGGTTCTAAAAGTTCAAACGTGCAGATTCTGACATTTAGAAGAAATTCTCAAGACATTGTCCACTATATCCATTAGGTGACCTACAGCCTTCGAAAATTTAACACTCTAAATAAGATTTATTCATCACCTATTTACTCAACACATATTTTTGAATGTCTACTTCAAAAACAGCACTTTTATAGGCTCTGGAATAGAGTGAGAATTAGATCAAAATTTCTGCCTTCGTGAAGTTTATATTCTTACTGAGGCAAGGTTAGGAGAAAGAGAATAAACAAGCAAGAGAAATACATATATGTATAGAATCCATTATGTCAAGTAGTAAGTGCTATGGATAAGAATAAAATGCTGTGGGACAGAGATTGAAGGCTGCAGAGTATGGAAAATACGGGCTTTGTTAAGGAAGAGGCTAGAATAAAGTGATTGAGGTAAAGAGTAGTTGGAGATAAAGTCAGAAAGTCAGGGGGCCATGTGGGGTAGATTATGCAGGACCTTTGAGATCATTGTAAAGACCCTGGCTTCTGCCTTGAGTGAGATGGGAAGTATCTGGGGGTTCTGTACACAGGTGATGTGATTTGACGAAAGAGATGAGGGAAGGAGTAGGGAGACTATTCAGAGGCTTTTGCAGTGGTACAGGTGAGAGATGACGGTGGCTTGGTCCACAGTGTTAGCATTAGATGTGAAGAGTCATGAGATTCTGGATTTATTTGAATGTAGAACTAACGAAATTTTCTGGATATGAGAAATGAGAGTAAGAAAGGACTCAAGGCTGAGGTCCATACTTTTGGCCTGAGCAGACTTAAATGATTGATTTGCCATTACTAACATGGAAAGGAAAATTGAAGGTGTAAGTTGGTAGCAGAGATGATGAAAAGTTCAGTTTTGGACAAGTTTTTTTTTTTTTTTTTTTTGAAATGCCTCTTATATAAAATCCTTACACTGTATTCCTTCCTGTTTTTAAAACATTGTAAATTCATAATACATCATGCACAAACTGTGTTTTTACTTGGGATCTACAAGCCATTGTGGGTCATACTGTGGATAATACTAGGGACAACCTTATAGTCTAGTAAGGGAGATTTGTAGCATGTAGGTAACAGTAGGTGGTCAGGTGGGTGCAAATCCATTGCTTTAAGCAGGAAGGGAACACTTTGAGCTCAGTTAAGAGAAGGCATTATAGATTTGTGCTGGATCTCCACGAAGATATAGGAATTAGGTGTGGGAAGACTGGTGGGGGAAGGACATGGAGAAGCGAATGTCATGCAAATGGAACAGTATAGACATAGGAATAGAAAAGTGAAGACACATGCATGTTCATGCAAGGGCAAGGGCAAGGGCAAAGGCAGACTTGCTGAGTCACTGTGAGAAGTTCATTTGGGTGGATAATGGCAGATAGTATGGAATGGATAAGTGTGGACCTGAGAGTTAGTTTACTACTAGGGGAGAGAGAGGCTCACAGGCGAGTTAACCATGCGGAGAGAGCGCTGAAGTGGAGAGACTGGAGCCTGGGGGACGAGTTGGGAGATTGTTGCAATAGCAGTCTAGGCTTCAGATGACACAAAGAATAATGTTTATGAACTGTCACTGTGTCTCCCAAATGTAACTCCCCATCTCTGGGTCAATCCAGTTGCATCACAGCCATCTCAATTTGTAAAACCAATTTTTCCTTGAAACTGAGCTGAATTTCAAGTCAGCCCCCCACACCCTTTCCCTGACACTTCACCCTTGAAGGGAATGGATAGGCTGGGAAAGAAAACAATGTTTGATACTTGCCAGCACACACCATCATGAGCTTGCCAGGCAACAACACATTCTCCTCTGCCAGCAGAAGGTAATTCAGCCAGCTTGACAGCAATTCCTTAAGATAGCCTCTATCCATCATATACTTCATACTTAAGTAAAGTTGATTAATTACTGACCCTGGGTTTACTTTGACTATTTCAGCTACTTCCAAATAACCACTAATAGTTTTCTCCCTTCCTCTCTCTCATTCTTGCTTTCTTTTCTTCTCCTTTTTTTTTTTTTTGTTCTTCATTTGTTTTCTCAAAAGTCCTACACTGTCTTTAATTATATTTACCTAAAGTTTAGTACATAGTGGGGCTTCCCAGGTGGTGCAGTGTTGAAGAATTCTCCTGCCAAAGCAGGAGACACCAGAGACTCAGGTTCTATCCCTGGGTCAGGAAGACCCCCCCTGGAGTAGGAAATGGCAACACACTCCCGTATTCTTGCCTGGAAAATTCCATGGACAGAGGAGCCTGACAGGCTATAGTCCATGGGATGGCAAAGAGTCAGGCACGACTGAGTGAGCACACATGCACACAAGTACATATTTCCTTTAATAAAAAGAGAATCTTTCCTATTAAATCAACTCCCAAGGCTTCTGATACAAAGAAAAGGATTCTGATTTTAAAAAGTAGGAATTTAAGAAATGTGACTTTTGAAAGAGACTGTAATGAGTGTATTAGTGAGAAATAGATCACTAGCAGAGTAGTCATGTTTTTCTTCTAGAAGGAGACAACAGGAGAGCAAACAAGGTGTATATTGGTTTTCCATAAGTTTGTCAGTTTAGAGACATTTATTAGAAGAGGATGTAGATGTATTTGTTAAAAACTCAGACTGTAGATTCAGACTGTCTAGTTTCTTCAGTTTTCCTACTTACCAGCTATGTGATCTTGGGAAGTTATTTCATTCTTTAAGCCTCAGCGGCCACATCTGTAAAATGGGGAGTGTACCTATTTCATAGAGTTTTTGTGAGGGTAAAAATAAGATAATGTGTATAAATTGCCCAGAATGATGCCTGGCAATAGTGAGCACTCAATAATTTCTAGCCGCTATTATTACTACTAATTTAGTATTGTTACTATGGTTATATGAATAATATGTTCTAGAGAAAACTAGAAAACAGAGAGATAGGTTAATGATGATAAAGTTAATAGAATTCTCTGTTATCTATAGCAATTTAGTAACTGTTTTCCACTTTTAGTCATTTTAATATTCAGAAGCTGTAGCTTAATTATAGATGCTCTGTTATCAATATGGTACCTAATATTTGTTAACATTTTTTGTGGAGCCTGCTACTAGGTCTATCACATGGCTGTGGCCACACTATCAATCTAAGATAATATCTAGCTCTTCACTGTAGGTCCCATCTTACTCCTCGGCACCATCCAGATAATTCATGGCTTCAACTACTTCATTCTTAATTACTTGACTCTTTCAGTCCAACATGATTTTGTTATGAATCATGCTTTTAACGGAACTCAGTTCTCTATTTGAATTTTCATTTGTTGACTCAGATATAGTAAAAACCCACATGAATNAGGTCCCATCTTACTCCTCAGCACCATCCAGATAATTCATGGCTTCAACTACTTCATTCTTAATTACTTGACTCTTTCAGTCCAACATGATTTTGTTATGAATCATGCTTTTAACGGAACTCAGTTCTCTATTTGAATTTTCATTTGTTGACTCAGATATAGTAAAAACCCACATGAATAAGTTCCTAGAAGTAAACAGGCTTTTCTAGGGGACTAAGCAACCCATTCCAGTACTCTTGCCTAGAGAATTCGATGGGCAGAGGCGCCTGGTGGGCTGCAGTCCCCAGGGTCACAAAGAGTTGGACACAACTGAAGCAACTTAGCACAACACAGCACACAGACCATAATTTAAGGGACGGTTTCCTGTCTAGTATTCTCAGGCACTCAAATTCAGACTCTATAATTACTAAAATGTTTTAGAATTATAACATTTTACATAGGACTTCATTTCTCTTCATTTTGAGTAAGCAGAATGCTGACACTTACACTATCCCAAGTAACTTTCCTGACAACTCTGTGGAGTCAGCACCATTATCCAACTTGAAACTGAGAGAAAGGAAAACATCAGGCAGTAGCAGACCAAGACGCAAAGGCTGCTTTTCAAGTTCTCTGCCTGGCGTGATCTCTTCCCATGGGATTGGAGAGAAGGAATGTATGTATGCAAGGAGACATATTTCATCATTAAACAGCTGAACAAAAATGAAGTCTTATTCTCTTTCTTTGTGAACTGGGCTATCTGAGCACAATTTAAGGACTAGGTTTATCATGGCCCAGGCTTGTATTCTAAGGGAAGAAATCTGGGTGAAAATGACTGTATACTAAAGACCTTGAAACAAGCAGTTCTTCCAGCAATCTGGGTGCTTCCATGGTGGCTCAGATGGTAAAGAATCTGCCTGCAGCACAGGGAGACCCAGGTTTGATCCCTGGGTTGGAAATATCCCCTGGAGAAGGGAATGGATGCCTACTCCAGTACTCTTGTCTTTGAAGTCCCATGGACAGAGGATCCTGGCAGGCTACAGTCCATGGGGTTGCCAAGAGTCAGACCTGACTGGGTGAAAAACACTTTCACTTTCCAGCTAGCTACTGAAAGTGAGCCTGTGACATTTTTGTGCTTAATTCAGTGGGATCACCTCTGCGAAAGGTCTAGTATGGGTTTTAACCTGGTGTTATGATGAGTGCTGACAAGCAGATCCCTAAAGGGCCTAGGGAAGGGCACAGTGGGGAGAAGAGGCCCTGGGCCTGGGCACTGGAGACCTGATGTTTCCAAACCAAGGCTGCTCCTCTCAGTCACAGCCTTGAGTTCATCTCAAGTTCCCTAGCCTTCACTTTTTCCCTCTGTAAAATGAAAAGAGACANTAAAGGGCCTAGGGAAGGGCACAGTGGGGAGAAGAGGCCCTGGGCCTGGGCACTGGAGACCTGATGTTTCCAAACCAGGGCTGCTCCTCTCAGTCACAGCCTTGAGTTCATCTCAAGTTCCCTAGCCTTCACTTTTTCCCTCTGTAAAATGAAAAGAGACAGGACAAGCCTGGGGTTCCACTCAGCGTTATAGCTCTCATTTTCTAGAAAAGGACCCATCCCCAGACACCGTGACAATTCTGGCTGTAGCCAGGAGCGAATGGATGGTTTAGAAAGCAAGATTGAGAGCACTATTCCGTGACCATCCCCAATAGAATAATGAAACCCAGGATCTGGTCATTTCTACCTGAAGATAGGTACCTCAGAAAAGCCTGTGGAAAATTCATGGAATAAGTCAAATGCAGTAAAGGAAAGAGAAAGATGGTTATCATTTTTAACTCTGCCAGATTCAGACCTGTAGATCAGACAAAAAATAAGGCCACTGCTGACCACAAAAGGAAAAGAATTTAAGAATGTTTCTCTTGTCCTTAAGTCACCCCTCTGTTAAGTCACAGTCAGACACAACTGCTATTACATTTAGCCTTAATCAGTCACTGTCTTCCTGAAGGGCTGAACTGCTTGTTAAACTTGTTCGAAATGATAGGTCAGCATTCACCAACAGACTTTCCATTCACTGGCATGCTTTCATATTTTATTAGGCAAGTGAATATTGCCCTATAACTGAAGTAGCACCTCATCCACTTATCTATTCACATGGTGCTAGCATAGACATGAGTCTTCAGATGAAAGTGGAACAACCCAGTGACCTATCCCTCATTTGAGCCCGTCAATCTAAACTCCAATCTGTCAGTCACTGTTGCGGCTGTCTTGNGCAAGAACACTGGAGTGGGTTGCCATTTCCTTCTCCAATGCGTGAAAGTGAAAACTGAAAGTGAAGTCGTTCAGTTGTGTCCAGCTCTTAGCGGCCCCATGGACTGCAGCCTACCAGGCTCCTCTGTCCATGGGATTTTCCAGGCAAGAGTGCTGGAGTGGGGTGCCACAACATTCTCTAAGTAATCTCAATTCACTAGGATAATGCTTATGCTGTGGCAAGGCTATCCAGCTGAAGAAAGAGGTACATGATGATAATTAAGCCTTTCTCTACCCTAGGAGAGGTGGCCATTTTCATTTTCTAGCTCCATAAACTGAGAGAAGTTGGGATGATTAAGTTTCTTACTTAATCACATAGAAATCAAACTTCAGGACTAAAATAGAATCTGAACTGTGATCTGAATCCTTTGCTCAATTATCATAAATAGTTTGAATTTTGGCATTTAATTTCTTCTCCCAGTGAAAACACATCTGAGAACAAGAAAGTGAGCAAAAAAAGTCTTTAACCCTTAGAAGTTAAGTCCATGAGATTCATTTTACTTGGAAGAAAGCCTCTTGAGACTCTCTTGGACCTCGTTTACTCTTATATTACCCACAGTGATAACATGTTTGGCTAGTGGTTTCTAAGCCCACAGTGGATTATAAAACTATTTTATAAGGGGAAAAGCAAGCATAATTATAAAAGAAAGTGAATTGATGTCTAATAATTTGGCAGGAAGGAAAAGAGAGAAAACTTAAAAAAATTAAAATCAGAGATTAAAAAATACAGAATTTGGATTCTTTTTGAAATGAAAACAGTTCTATATAACTGGCATGGAGAAGTATCTCTACAATGGTGGTTTAATGTAGCATACCCACATAAGCCAGTAAGGTAATATTTGGAAACAATATCTGACTTATCTGATTGCTCCCTTCAGATACTAGAATCTTGCTATATTTGTTAGTGCACTTATATCACTCCCCCAGGTCAAGAAGTAGCAATGACAATACTTGGAGAAGCTCCTTAATTTGAATATTTGCAACAAACCAGTAAAGGAATTTATTGAGAATGACTGAGCCCACACAGTATGAAAGTAACAACGCATAGTTTGCTAAACTCCAACTCGATCATAAAAAGACATCATGAAAACACAGATCTTCCTAACGTGGTTCTGATGTTAACTCAGAGCCCTTTGAAACCACCGTAAGTAAAGTGCTTGGCTATCTGTGGCCTAAGGGTCATCACTATGCTATTTTCCACAATCTGGAGTCTGCAGGGCTCCTGACGCACATCTTTGGAGGAACTACTTTCCTGTGGAATGGGCTCCCCATTTGAACCTAAACTAGGAGCTACACTTGCCAGGGAACTGTAAAGTAAATGTAAAGTCCATCTCATAAACGGGGCCCAGCTATTCCGCATCTCCCTGAATTCCTAGGAGAAACCGACACACGTGCAACAGGGCGTGATCTTGAGAATGTTCACAGCAGTGCTGCTCACGACAAGGAAAACACAAAAGAGTCCAATCACCCACTGATGGGAGACTGGGGGCATATATCTACAGATATATGCCTTGCCCTTAGAAAGAATGGTTATGGCAGGACTGAAGGATGGTTCTCATGAAGTTAAAAAACAAGAACCCATATAGGAATGAGTGGGTGATCATGGCTTTCTTCCTGCCTTTGCTTAGAATATAGCTGTCCATAGCCTGTAGAAGGACCCCTCCCCACCCTGGTCACTCCCCATTTTGGGAGCACTGGACACGAGCATCCTTGGCAGGATATCAGGACCCATGTAGAGTGTCCAGCAGTAGAGTTTAAAATGAAATGCCTCATAGTTCAGAGGTCAAGAGCAAAGGCTGAAGAGACTGCCTCCTTTTAGATGCTGTCTCTCTACTTACTGACATTCTTTGAGACTCATTCTTCCCATCTGTAAAATGGAAATAATATTAGTACATACCTCATGGATTATTATGAAGACTTAGTGATAAAATCGAATAGGGTAGTATTTGTAGTGCCCAGCCAAGAGATCTTAAGGCACCCTCTTAATAGTTTCATGGACAAAGGATGTTGAAAAGAACAGTTACATCTGTTCTCTAGGAGGACCATAAGAAATGCAAGTGAGCTGGGGTCTACTGATTAAGATTGACCCTACTTCCTAGTGAATTGTTACCCAGACAATGTCTTACAATTTTCTAGATCAGTTTGACAAGGCCTTCCCCTTGAGAAAGAGTTAGAAAGGAAGTGAGATGACAAAGGGAAAGAGGTGAGTCAGATGGTGGACTTTAATTTAAAAAAAAAAAAAAGACCTCCAGTCATCAAACAATTAAATAATTTGAATATCTTCTCATTATGAGGACAGAAATAAATGTGAGATTTCCAAGATTTCCATCCAAAAGTATTAATAGAGACACTAATAAAATAGGTATTTAAAGAAGTTCACAGCTGTTCCCAAATCTGAGCCCCCCCAGAGGCTGGATTGAGGAGCCAGTTTCCCCCACTGCACGTAGGGAAACCCACCAGCATCCATTTCGGGTGTGATCATGAACTGAAAACCCAGACCATTTTAATACATTCTGCGTCTCCTCCTCTCTGAAGCGTGCTGGAGATAAAGCTCGACAGGATGAGCAAGAGTCAGTGAAAGTAAGCACATGTCTTGCAATATTTCTCCCCCTGGGGATTAACTGTGCTTTTCTGGTTCGGGACGGAATCTTAAATCCAAGTTTTTAAAAGCATCTTACTTTTCGAAGCTATTTCTAGATTACTTTTCAGAGTGAGCACATTATGCAGTGATCTAAGAAATAGACATTTTGTGCAATCCAAGGCAGAGAAGATTAGCAGTCCTTTCTCTTTCCCTGCAGTTTGTGAGAGAGAAGTTATGACCGGCAGCAGAGCGCTCTAGATCTCTGGAGAGCACTGCTCCTGCTCAAATAGAGAGGGGAAGGACGGCAGGATAGAGAGAACTGCGAACATGGAACCAAGGTGCAAGTCTTGGTTCTGTCTCTTCCCTGTCCCCACGCTACACTGCTCCCTCCCTTTGGCATCTGCTTTAGCAAGGCTCTGCCACTTAAGGAGACTCAGCTGGTGGCTTGGCAGGCAGCTGTTTTTCTTACACAGCACATTTGACTTCCAAGATTTGGGACTAAAGCTCTATCATTTTCCTTTTCCACCCTAATGAAATCATTTCCTTTTACCATCCTGTAGCTTAGTTCCTATAGAAGAGAAGAGAAAGAGTTATAAAAGAGACAGGAGAGGGAAGGGGAAGAAAGGAGCAGCCAGCTTATAAACGTGCCAGGGTCTCATATGTGAGCTGGAAAGTGCACATTTGCAGAAAGACAATGGTGCCTAAAGGCTTGAACTTGCCAATGTTTGAGGATCACCTTTCTCATCTTTTCTGGGACAGACTCTGGAAATGTACCATGCCATTCTTTCAAAGGAATCTTTGTTTCCTTGTTGATTAGCTATATTTTGCTTTTGCTTTTTAAAGATTGTTCAGGCTTTACAATATCAAGATCTCATTGGGAGTTAATGGGCAATTTTCAAAGTCGTGTTAAATCTTGGGATGGAAAAAACACTCCTTAATCCTCAAAATCTTGTAAAAATGAAAAATGGCAAGCTTTAATTTTTTTTTTCCACAGCACATGAAATTTTAAAAAATAGCATGAAGACTGTATCCAAGTCCTCTCTCTGTCCTAAAATGGCATAGCAATCCAAAGAATGAGTACATGCACTAACATATGTAGTCAGCTGTTTTAATAAAAGGACGTTTCCATAATATGATGTTATTTCTTTAAGCTGCATTCAATATTCTTGGCTGCCAGATGACAAGAGGGGAAAAAAACAAGACACTTTTTAGGGCAGAGGACAAAGACTCAAGGAAGGAGTTGGGGGGTGGGGAGGAAAGGAGGAAAAAGTTAGTTTGAAATTTGTTGCTCTTCTGCCCATCCTATTTATGGGTAGGAAAGAGACACAGTGTAGGAGTTTGGGGAAGACCAATCGCCATAAGTCTGGGAGTGATTTGGAGGAGGGTTTTATTTATTTTCACATTGAATGCTCCATTAACCAAAGGGCCAAAGTTGGGTGGAATATGGATTCAAGGCAGGAGAGAAAGACCCTGCTACTCTCAGGCTGTCCTTAGGGAAGTATCAAGGGCTTCTGATATTCTAAGGGGTGGCCTGTCACACTCAGAGTTACCTTTTGAAGAGGGCAGTCACAAATGCAAGAATATTGGCTTAAGATATTTAATAATGACATTGGTAGAATCTCATTAGTGTTGATTTCAAGCTCTGGCTTGTCCCAACACACACACACACACACACACACACCCCTCCCTAGCCTCAGTTGTGGTTAACAGAGTGTGTTGTTTTTAGTTTTATTACATAAAGTGGCAAAGATGAGGAACTTGAGAAGCTGGCTAGTGGGGCTTTTTGATATGCCCTTCCATTATGGCATTTTGAACCTTCAAAGGATTTGATAATTGCTGACAGTGAAAAAAACCATAATTGGTTGAGAATATGTATTCTTAACCATGTTTACCATATGTTCTTATTTCTTTGGTTTGATCTTCATCCATGTCAACAGGGTTAATATGGTAAATTGATTGACGGTAGGAACAGTGCTGACATGGCTTAGATTTTCTAATATAGCCCTGATTTCAGATGTTCTGCTCTGTGGGCTCTTGAAATACCCTCAAATTTATCAGAAGATCTGCTCCATAGCTAGTCTGTCTACATGGCCTCATGTTCAGAAAGGTTCTTAATTAAGGCTTTGTTGTGATGGCAGCTGCAAGTCCTCATTCATAGTTGGTCAGTGGAGACACCCAGGTCAGGGTCTTCTGATGCAGAATTGCTCCCGTAAGTAGACACCATGGCTTTACTCTTCTCAGAGTTCCAGAAGAAGAAGAAAAGTCCTCTGTAGCATCCAGGATAATTTTTTTTTTTTTTNGTTGTGTTTTCTTATTTTTGTTTGCTCATATCTCTATACTAAGCATATGTTACTTGTGTAACAAGGCAAAAATATATTAAAGTAAACTGGTAGGATTAAGAGGAGCTGCTCTAAGTAACTTTGGAAAATAGTGTTTTTACTAGATGCTATAAAACTGAAAATGAAAAGAATGATACTTAATACCATACTCTAGTTGGGAAATTCATTTCTTACAGGGTTATAGATTAGCAATTGTGAGACTACTTTACCAGTATATAAGGAATGAATAGGTATGTAAATAAACTGCAGATAATGGGGTCAGGTTTCTAACTAGAAGGGACAGAAGTGACAAATAAGTAAAGAAGACTGAAATAAACCTGACAGTAGATTAGAGTTGGAAACATCAGTGNTTCTTACAGGGTTATAGATTAGCAATTGTGAGACTACTTTACCAGTATATAAGGAATGAATAGGTATGTAAATAAACTGCAGATAATGGGGTCAGGTTTCTAACTAGAAGGGACAGAAGTGACAAATAAGTAAAGAAGACTGAAATAAACCTGACAGTAGATTAGAGTTGGAAACATCAGTGCGAATGCATGTGTAGTTTGATACTTGGGCAGATGGATACAAAAGAATTATTGATATGTGTATTTACATGCGTTAGTACACAGGTGTATATTTCCTAGCTCTGTCCTTTGAGGGGGCCAAGAAGCAGTGAACCCCCAGCAGCAACAAGCACACCAGCACCTAGACCTGGTTTCCAGAAGTCATTTTCCAACACTAGGAACCAAAGCTCCTTGAAGAAATGTCTGATTCTAGTCCTGGGTCACAGAAAATCAGTGATGAGCCTGGAGCACTCACAGTGCCAAAGAGAGATGAACTGCATTAAAAAAAAAAAAAGAGCATTTCAAAAGGACGCAGGAACCAACTCGAAAGAGCTTGAAATCACCAAAGGCAGAACAAATTTCAGCAAAGAGAGAGAGAGAACTGAATTATATCTCAAAGAATTTTTAAAAAATTCCAACTTTCATACTAATATAAATGGTTGATTACATAAATAAATGAGATGGGAGGGGCAAATCTCTCTTACAGAAGAATTTCAAATAATTTATGTATTAATAGACACCACTCCCCTCTCTGAGGGGGAGAACTTAGTTCTCTTCTCCTTTAGTGTAGGTAGACTTAGCCCCACTCCTCTAATGAGTGCTGTTAGAAAACAGAAAAACGCTGTGTGATCGCCTCACCAGTAATTGATAAGTAGTTCTAACCTTATGTTCCTTATTATGTTCCCCAGGATGAATGAGGCGTGCTACCTCTGGGGTATCCTTTCCCTCAAGTCGTGAGAAAACAATAAATAAACGAAAACTGAGGGATGTTCTACAAAATATCTGACCAGTGCTCTTCAAAAGTGTCAAGGTCACAAAAAACTAGGAAGAGTAAGAAACTTTCACAGATAAAGGAGACTAAGGAGACATGATGCAATGTGGTCCTCCGGATCCTGGGACAGAGAAGGAATATTAGTGGAAAAACTGGTGAAATCCAAATGAAGTCTGTAGATTAATTAGAGGTAATGTATAAATGTTAATTCCTCATCAATTAACGTTCAGTTCAGTTCAGTTGCTCAGTCGTGTCCGACTCTGCGACCCCATGAATCACAGCACGCCAGGCCTCCCTGTCCATCACCAATTCCCGGAGTTCACTCAGACTCACGTCCATCGAGTTAGTGATGCCATCCAGCCACTAATTTCTCATTGGAAAAGACCCTAATGCTGGGAAAGACTGAAGGCAGAAGGAGAAAGTGATGACAGAGGAGGAGATGGTTGGATGGCATCACCGACTTGATGGACATGAGTTGGAGCAAGCTCTGGGAGTTGGTGATGGACAGAGAAGCCTGGCGTGCTGCAGTCCATGGGGCTGAAAAGAGTGACATGACCGAGTGACTGAACTGAACTAATTAATGTTAACTTCTTAGTTTTGACAAATGACTCATGAGTATGTAAACTGTTAAGGTTAAGAGAAGCTGGATGAAAGTATATGGGAACATTCTGTTTGATTTTAGCAACTTTTCTATAAATCAGGTATTACCCCAAAATACAAGCTGGAAAGAAAGAAAGAAATACATCTTACTGTCTGTGCAGGGCTTCTCAATTAGTCTTCAAAGATTCATCTGTAAGTTTTTCAAAATTACATGCCTGGGCACCACTTGGGAGATTCTGATTCAGTGGGATGTGATTGAGTCAGGAAAACTACAATACATAATTGTAAAGTGGCACAGAAGAGCCTCACATGCTTCAGATATTGCAAAAACCACTTGTCTGTAGTACAAACAGAGCCTGCCTATTTCCCCTAGATAGACTTTTAAACTTCTTATAGTAAACAATTGCTCAGAGACCACAACCAGAACTGCCTTTTATAATTAACAGTATACAAATTAATAAAGCATTCTGAATATAAGGAATATAACTGGTAGATTAATAGATTGCCACACAAAGAATTGCATGACTATGTATTTTACTTCTAAATACAGTACATTATAAGTTTTCCACTTGACACCCATCAACCCAAAAGCTTATTAAATATTTATGAGCCAAGAAATTATTTCCACACCCTCATTTTTGCATTTCGTTTGCTTTGAAGTGAAAATTTACACAATGTCTTTCCCGTGGGATTTTCATGTGGTCATCTTGTACTTGCACGCTTTTTGTGAAACTGAAACACTCTAAAGTCATTTCAATAAACAGGAAAAAAAAAACCACAACAACTTGGTAAGATGTAGGGGAAAGTTAAAGAGTACTGGAGAAAAAGATTGAAATCAGAGAGTCCATGTAAATTATATCCCAAGTGTTTGTACATGCCTCTGTGAGTGTATGTGTGCACAGAGGCTCTTACTGATGTCTGTGGATGCCTAGAGATTCATGAAGAAGAGTTGGGGTTCCTTAGACTATGAATTTGAAAGAAAATATGTGTACATACATTTTTTTTTTTTCTGGGCCATGATAGCAGTAAGCCATAAAGAGTTAAGAAATGCTGGCTGTGTGTGGTCTTTTTGGTAATGATAACATACATTTATATTAACTAAATTGCTACACTTTTAAAGTAAATAACTGCCAAATAGATGCATTGTGATGTTATCTCATAACAAGACCTATGGCTAATGACCCATTGAAACACATATAAAATGTTATTTATTTTTCCCAATAGAGAGTTGAGAAAGGTCTCATAATGCAATGAACATTCTCAGAAAGGGTGACCAAAATGAAAGCCTCTGCTCAGAGATAGAGCATTCATTCATCAAGTGTTTACAAAGTCTTTACTATGTGCCAGGCACAGTTCCAGGGTTTTGAAATAAACTAGTTGACAAAATAGACAAACATCTATCTCTTACAGTTTACTTTCAAGTAGAGAAAATAGACAATAATGAATAAGCAAAATAAGCAAATGACATAGTAGGTCAAAGGGTGATATAAATGCTATGAAAAAGAGGAAAAAATAGAATAGGGAAGAGGGGATTGAAACTGCCATTTGGAGGTGGGGAACGATTGTGTATTAAATAAGGTGAGAGGGTAGTTCTCGTTGAGGAGGTAAGATTTGAACAAAGATTCAAAGGCAGTGATGGAGTTAGCTGGGTGGATTCTGGGGAAGAGCATTCCAGACAGAGGGAACACAGAGGAAAAGTCATGTTTGGGGAGCAGCAAACAGGCTTCCGGCTGGAAGAGAGAGAGTGGTGAGGAAGGAGGAAGAGGATAGGAAAAGAGG
>SJYA01001566.1:754616-801694 GCA_006410615.1 Neotragus moschatus | reverse complement strand
AAGCAATACATAACATATTATCTCACAACAGTCTCACAAAAGTAGACATTAACAGGAATAGAATAGTTTTTAAATATATATATCCATTTAGATGTTTAAAAACACCCTTTCAAACAACTCTTGGTTTAACAAGGGTATCAAATTCAATCACAAACTAGGAAAAAAGTAGTGACGAGAAAAACACTGTTTATTGAAACCTATGCAACATAGTAAGCTACCCTCAAGCAGTTAATTGAATTCAGAACATTTCAGGATCTCTTATGTTGAAGTGATGGTATTTATTGTGAAGTAGTGGACCCTGAAAATTAGAATGGAAATATCTTGAATCTAATGTAGCTGTAGAATGTACCTCTAAGCTCTGCTTACTTTGTTAGTAGAAGCATCTTTTCCTCTCTGACTAGGGAAGCTAGTCACTTTCAACCTGAAGACTGCAGTGGCCCCCCTTGAGGCAGTTGTCTTGCAGAAGATGCTGAGGACTGCAGGGTTTTAAGCAGAGGAATAACAGTTTGTTTCAAATTAATGGCTGTTACACTGCAAAAGACACTAGAGGGCAATAATGGGTGCTAGGAGACATATAACTGCTAAGCCACTTGAGTCGTGTCCGACTCTGTGCGACCCCATAGACGGCAGCCCACCAGGCTCCCCCATCCCTGGGATGCTCCAGGCAAGAACACTGGAGTGGGTTGCCATTTCTTTCTCCAATGCATGAAAGTGAAAGGTGAAAGTGAAGCCGCTCAGTCATGTCTAACTCTTAGCAACCCCATGGACTGCAGCCTACCAAGCTCCTCCATCCAGGGGATTTTCCAGGCAAGAGTACTGGAGTGGGGTGCCATTGCCTTCTCCACACTTATATAGAAGGCTGTTATAGTAATTCAGATGAGCTAGGACGGTGCATGGACCATCAGGGAGCAGGGGATGTGGTAAGAAGTGCTCAGATTCTGAAGGTAAAGCCAGTGCAGTCTTCTGGTTGGTTGTATGTATTAGGGAAAAAGAAAAATCGAGGATACCTCTAAAGGTTTTGGCCTGAGAAAAGTAGAAAGATGGAGTTTTCCCCAGATGAAATGGAGAAGGCAGCTGTTGGAGCAGAATTCAGGAAGTCAAGAGTTCAGTTTTGGATCTGTTAAATTTGAGAGGTTAGATATCCAATTGGAGATATGAAGGAAGCAATTGGCTATGAATCTAGAATTTGGGAGAGAGATTCGAGTTGAAAATCTACATTTTGGAGTTATCAGCATATAAATGATGAGGAAGGCAGGGACTTAATGGAATCACTGAAGGAGAAACGATAAACGAAGAAGAGGCCAAGGACCAAGTTTGGGGGCTCTCCAACACTAACCCTGAGGGAAAAGTAGAATCACCAATCCAGGAGGAAGGGAAGGGATAAAAGAAGGGCATTGGTAGGGAAAGTGGGGTCCGAATAAGTGCTTTCTTTTTAAGATCAGACACATAATAGCATGTTTGAATAGTGGTAGAAATGACTCAAAGGACAGTGAAAAATGAATGGTGTAGGAGATAAGAGTTGGTATATCAATATCCTTGGTTAGACAAGGGATGTGGTATACACAGAGAGGGGCTGACACTTAGGAAAATTTCATCCATGGAAGAGATGGATATACAGAGAAAGTGGGTGGATATTTTAGCAGTTGCTTGTGGAAATTTTCTTTTAATTACTTCTGTTTCCCAGTGAAGAGAGAACTGAGGTCAGCATCTGAGAGCAAGGATAATCAAAAAATTTTACGAAGCTATAAGTATTACGTCAAAGAAATGTTTTACTTTTGAACTCTTTCTGTTAAACATCATTTTCCAGTTTCACTTACACAGAATCAATGGAGGCAAGAGTTCAGTTTGAGAAGTACTGTAATAGTGTGTACAGAGAATAGCTGCCATGGGCAGCTCTTGTCTAGCTCTTTGATGTATAACTCAAAGTGATATTCTTCCAGAACTCAGTATATGTTGTGGGAAATTTGGGGACTTTGATCCCTTGGAGAATATTCTAAAAGGGTAATCCATGACAACTGCACAAACCGCCCCCATATTACTCACCCAAGCACTAATGAGTGGAAATCCAACGGAAACAGTATAGACAAATTCATCTTGAGCCCAGAGGTCTGGCTCCACCCAAGGTTGAAGTGTCTTTCCTCTTCTGTACCGTGTGAGTTTCCTGAAGCAAATATTCATCTTAGCCGCACTTAGCTGTCAGGTCTGTTTAGGTATGAAAAGCCACTCACATCTCACTGCTTTTAAAATAAGATGTTTTTTTCCTGGCTTCTCCTGAGATGCCCCACGGTGGAGCACCTTCTTGTATACTTTAACTGAATGAGCATTTAAACAGGCAGCCTCCTGAGATGGCAGCAGCACTTTGAAACAAACAACATCAGGAAATTGACACTACACGTTTAATCATTCATTTCTCTGATTACAACTTTGGAATTTATGAGGCACCTAGTTTAGAAAGGCATTTTGATTAAAGAGGGAAATATTAAGAAATAGTTTTTAAAAAAAGAAGAAAGAAAATGGTAGCTCTGCAATTTTTATCTCTATCTTGAACAAAGATAACCTACAGAGAAAATTGCTTTATTTTGTTGGCACATTATGTGTGTGTGTGTGTGCGCACATGCATGTGAATGTGTATATGAAACTCTGGACAGAACCTATGACCTGTCACTCATCCTTGTAAAATAGGCAATTTGACATCTTCTTAAGTCATGAACATGGAGTCTCAACTTTCTAACAGTCCACTCTGAGGTATTAAGCACCACATCCATCTCCAATCAAGGTTAAGTCTCTTCTTACCCTCTCCCTGAGTGAAGACCAAGTTTTGAAGGTCAGACTTCTGTTCTCTCCATGGCAGCCCCTCTTCCTGGAAGCTGGTTAATCCTTCCAGGGTGAAAGAAAGAGGGTAGAGGAAAGTGGAGGCAGCCCTGATGTGTTAGAGCAATGGCTCCCAAGAGCTAGTTGTTAAGTATCAGGAAAACTATGAGAGAGTTTTTAAACTTGGTAACCTGAAATCAATCACGCTGCTGCTGCTGCTAAGTCACTTCAGTCATGTCCGACTCTGTGTCATGACCCCATAGACAGCAACCCACCAAGCTCCTCCATCCCTGGGATTCTGAGTGGGTTGCCATTTCCTTCTCCAATGCATGCATGCATGCTAAGTCGCTTCAGTCATGTCCGACTCTGTGCGACCCCATGGACAGCAGCTCACCAGGCTCCTCTGTCCACAGGATTCTCCAGGCAAGAACACTGGAGTGGGTTGCCATTTCCATCTCCCAATCAATCATGGTGGGTAGGTATGTTTATACCACAGACATTGGTAAGTGCTATAAGTCAGGACTTTCCCCTCTCTCGATAGCTGTTTTTGCTAACCCACTGTCAGTCTGGAATTTGCCCTGGCGCTTGGTGTTTCAACTTAAAAACAAATAAACAAACAAACACAAAACACACAGACACAACCTAAGAGCTGAGTTGAGTTTATTCTTACTAAAGACTATAGCCTAGGAGACAGAAGACAGCATCTCATATAGCTCTGAGAAACTAATCCAAAGAAGTGTAGGAGGAGCCAGTACATACACATGCTGCCAAGATCAAGATTTCAGTGAAAGGTTACTACTAGTCATGAGGATCAGATAATGCAAGGATCTTAGTGTTTTTCTCTTATGAGAAGATGCAAGACTCTGGGGTCACTGAAATTCTTCCTTAGCTATGTGTTTTACCTACCTACCATATATCCAGAAGATAGAANTGCCAAGATCAAGATTTCAGTGAAAGGTTACTACTAGTCATGAGGATCAGATAATGCAAGGATCTTAGTGTTTTTCTCTTATGAGAAGATGCAAGACTCTGGGGTCACTGAAATTCTTCCTTAGCTGTGTGTTTTACCTACCTACCATATATCCAGAAAATAGAATGCTTCACCCTGAATTTCTTTCAAGGCATACTTGTAGGTCAGTAACTATAGTGGCTAATGATTTGACCCTCATAGAACTGGAATGGTAAGGGATATTGTTTATAGTGCCCTCATTGGTCAAAATTTGAACGAGGTTTAGGAGGCAGTTCATGACCAATTTGTCTCACAGTGCTAGGAAGGCTTATTCCTAGGTCAGGCAAGGGTTTCATATTTAGGTCACTCAGTGTACTATTTCTGGACGAGGGCCTGTTAATAGCATTCTTTGTTNTGCCCTCATTGGTCAAAATTTGAACGAGGTTTAGGAGGCAGTTCATGACCAATTTGTCTCACAGTGCTAGGAAGGCTTATTCCTAGGTCAGGCAAGGGTTTCATATTTAGGTCACTCAGTGTACTATTTCTGGACGAGGGCCTGTTAATAGCATTCTTTGTTTGCAGTGGCTATGTGCTCTCTAGACTTACCAGACAGTTTACCTCTTCTCCCCTGACCTGTGAGTTCTTTGGAGACTCCCATCATCAGATACTTCTTATGTGATGGGCAGTGTATGTTGCCCTTTGACAGGCCACTCCCAACCCTCAGTCAGCTTCTGGTTTTAGATGATCACTCCTTGGAATCCTGCTATTGAAGGTCTTTTTGTGCTCTGGGCAGGCTCCTTTCTCATATTACCCCAGGACAACATTTATATTATATTAACTTTAATTTTATTTTGTCACACAAAATAATTACTCAGTGGCTTGAAGTCACACGCATTTCTTATCTCAGTTTCATGGGTCAGGCCTCTGGGCACAACTTAGCTGGGCCCTTTGCTCAAGGTCTCACAAGCCTGTAGTCAAGATTTGCATGGGGTGCATTCCTTTCTGGAACTCAAGGTTCTTTTCTAAGCTCAAGAGATTATTGGCAGAATTCCGTTTCCTAGTGGTCATATGATTGGGGGACCATGTTTTCTAGATGGCCATCAACCAGGTGCTGTTCTTAGCTCCTAGAATATGCAGTTCTCTGTCATATTCCCTCTCACAGGCACTTTGACAGCATGGCAGCAGCTCCTTTGAAGAGAGAAGTTGAATCTCTATCTTGGTTGCAAAGAGGAAGTTTTATGCAATGCAAGGTAACACAGCCACACAAGTGACTATCCCATCCTCTTTGCCTAATCATCGGAGGACATTCCAACACTTCATCACACAATGTCACATAATCAAAGCAGTGATATCCAGTCACTTGTCATATTCTATCAGCTAGGGGCCAGTCACAGGTGCTGTCTCCATTCAACAGGAGGGAATTGTATGGGACCGTGATTCACTGGCGATCTCCTTATGTTCACCATGCCCTCTGTAGGTTCCACACTTGGATCCTGAGTTTCACAGACCTTTGACCACCATCAGGGAAGTACAATTCTCAACACAGACTCTGCTTTCTCTGTCTTGGCACCAAAGAAGCCTGCTGGATTTTCTTTCCTTTAGGATTTCTTGGGCAGGAGTTAGAGACATTTCTACTGTGTTCCACTGGAGGATAATGTGTGATTCCCTCTGGTGTTCCCTTTGAAGCCCAATTTTTTTTGGACTTGAAGCTAAGAAAGTTGAAACTGACATGATATCCCTGCCTTTTTGTGGAAAAGAACTGGTTATCCCAGCATAAATTTCTCCAAATAATTCTTCTCAAATTTTCTTCCTTCTTCATATTCTGACTTCTTTGTGTAAATTTAACCTTGCCAATGAGCTCAAGAGTCAGAGTCTTCAATCTCCTTAATAGGAAACCAGTAGGTTACCTTGTAAAATTCATAAACTAAGAATAGCAGCACACACATCATTTTAAAATGTGAATGACTACTATGGGAAAGAGTTAAGATTGAAAACTAGGTGCCGTTGGAAAGCAGGACTGGGCATGGGCAAGGGTGAGGCAGATCACTGCTATTTTTCTTCATGGTCTTTGCAGGACTAATGAATTTTTATAATATCTACCTGTATGACTTGGAGTTGAAGGGAGATACATTCAAACAGTCACTTTCCTTTGGTGTTTTACCTTTCATATACTACTGGAGGACCAAACACTGGAATTTTTCTTCAGTTTACTCTTCTGTTAGGCAAGCATGGCAATGCTTTAGAAATAAAGAAATAAAAACTCTTGGTAAAATATTTGGAACCCTCTAAGGAAACATGCATAAAAATGTTAGCTGTGATGAGCCAATTTGCCATCAGTCTTCTATATTTTAAGTCAAATACTCTTTGTCTAAATTATTTCTATTCTAAAGCTATGATCCAGTCTCAGCTGAAAATGTATTTGTTGAATACAAGCTACATTAATGCCTTGTATTTAACATGGGTTAATGTTGAATTTTTAATTGCATGTTTGACATTCTTGGAAGTCAGTGCTCACTTTAGTGGAATACATTCTGTCTAAAGTGAAGACTAATCTTCTTCACTGTACTAATCTTCCACATTAATATCCTAGGCATATAAATATATGCAGAGAGACTCATAAACATTGGAGACATAAATTTTGTGATGTGTAAAATCAGGACAAATATTGAAGGGATGAGAGTAGCATTCATAACTGGGAACCAAGTTACAGGTGTAACACGAGGAAGCCTGTGTCAGTGATCGTGAGGGTTAGGCCAAAGTTGCAGCGGGGATGGTCCCTGTAATCAGCAGCTAGAATTATCAATATCTAGGCTTGAGTGGCCTGATGCTCCAGGAACGCTTTTTTGAGCTGAACTTTGAAAGCAGAAGTTTCTATTAATTGTTTATCTGTAGCAAATTGAGCCAGGCCATTTTGGAAATGCTCAACACGTAAGATAGTTTTGGTGGATAATAGGAGATTCCGGGACTCCCAGGTGGTGCTAGTGGTAAAGAACCCATCTGCTAATACAGAAGACTTAAGAGACATAGGTTCAATCCTTGGGTTGGGAAGATTCCCCTGGAAGGGCGCATAGCAACCCACTCCAGTATTCTTGTCTGGAGAATCCCATGGACAGAGGAGTCTGGCGGGCTATAGTCCATAGAATCAAGTCCCAGAATCAAGATTGCTGGGAGAAATATCAATAACCTCAGATATGCAGATGACACCACCCTTATGGCAGNATTTCTGCTTTATTGACTATGCCAAAGCCTTTGACTGTGTGGATCACAATAAACTATGAAAAATTCTGAAGGAGATGGTGATACCAGACCATCTGACTTGTCTTTTGAGAAAGCTGTATTCATGTCAGGAAGCAACAGTTAGAACCGGACCTGGAACCCTGCTTATTTAACTTATACGCAGAGTACATCATGCAAAAAGCTGGGCTGGAGGAGGCACAATGTGGAATTAAGATTGCCAGGAGAAATATCAGTAACCTCAGATATGCAGATGACACCACCCTTATGGTAGAAAGTGAAGAAGAATTAAAGAGCCTCTGGATGAAAGTGAAAGAGGAGAGTGAANACCTGGAACCCTGCTTATTTAACTTATACGCAGAGTACATCATGCAAAAAGCTGGGCTGGAGGAGGCACAATGTGGAATTAAGATTGCCAGGAGAAATATCAGTAACCTCAGATATGCAGATGACACCACCCTTATGGTAGAAAGTGAAGAAGAATTAAAGAGCCTCTGGATGAAAGTGAAAGAGGAGAGTGAAGAAGTTGGCTTAAAGCTCAACATTCAGAAAACTAAGGTCATGGCATCTGATCCCATCACTTCATGGCAAATAGTTGGAGAAACAATGGAAACAGTGGCTGACTTTACTTTTTGTGGCTCCAAAATCATGGCAGTTGGTGATTGCAGCCATGAAATTAAAAGACACTTACTCTTTGGAAGGAAAGTTATGACCAACCTTGATAGCATATTAAAAAACAGAGACATTACTTTGCCAACAAAGGTCCATTTAATCAAGGCTATGGTTTTTCCAGTAGTCATGTATGAATGTGAGAGTTGGACTGTGAAGAAGGCTGAGCGCCAAAGAATTGATGCTTTTGAACTGTGGTGTTGGAGAAGACTCTTGAGAGTCCCTTGGACTGCAAGGAGATCCAACCAGTCCATTCTGAAGGANGCTATGGTTTTTCCAGTAGTCATGTATGAATGTGAGAGTTGGACTATAAAGAAAGCTGAGCACTGAAGAATTAATGCTTTTGAACTGTGGTGTTGGAGAAGATCTTGAGAGTCCCTTGGATTGCAAGGAGATCCAACTAGTCCATTGTAAAGGAGATCAGTCCTGGGTGTTCATTGAAAGGACTGATATTGAAGCTGAAGCTCAAATACTTTGGCCATCTGATGTGAAGAGCTGACTCATTTGAAAAGTCCCTGATGCTGGGAAAGACTGAGGGCAGGAGAAGAAGGGGACGACAGAGGATGAGATGGTTGAATGGCATAGCTGACTCAGTGGACATGGGTTTGGGTAGACTCCGGCAGTTGGTGAAGGATAGTGAGGCCTGGCATGTTGTGGTTCATGTGGTCGCAAAGAGTCGGAGACAACTGAAACTGAACTGAACTGAACTGAATTAAATGTAAGCTATGTGAAAGTGAAAGTGTTAGTTGCTCAGTCATGTCTGACTCTTTGTGACCCCATGGACTTTAGCCCATCAGGCTCCTCTTTCCATGGAATATTCCTGTCAAGAATACTGGAGTGGGTAGCCATTTCCTTCTCTGGGGGATCTTCTCCATCAGGGATTGAACCCAAGTCTCCTGGACTACAGACAGATTTTTCTTTTTTAATTGTCTCAGCTACCATGGAAGTCCCAAACCCATGTAAACAAAATTAAATAACTTCTAGATTAGTCAACTGTATTGTTATTATTACCTAAAGCAGAGGTAATTGCTCCATACCTACAATGCCAGTTGTTGACATAAACTAGTGAGGTAGATGGGGAGTAAATGGGAAATAGTATCTTACGCTGGGCCTCTGCTTTGCAAAAGTAGTATTAAGTGATGGGAACTGTGGCAAGCTGGAAAGTACATGCTCTGTTTAAGGAACTGGTGGTTACTAGTCTCCAAGCAATTATTGTCATGTGCAAAGGCCTGGAGAAGAATCCCATGGGCAGAAAATCTGGCTGGCTATCTTCCACAGGGTCGCAAAGAATCAGACACAACTGAAGCCACTTAACACACAGGCAAAGGCAGACCCAGTGTGGGCAGAATCTCCAGTTTTCTGTGGAGGCTGGAAACCAAAACTAGTAGGTATAATTTTCCAATGCTTCTGTATTGGCAACTAGTTCAAATTTAAAACACTATATGGGCCAACAGTAGATTAAGTCAACATTAGATTAGGTTCCGCAAAACATACCTTCAGGCAAATGTTCAACCTCTGACCTAAGTATTAACTAATGCTCAAATCCTTACTGAATGCACCTACAACTTTTTCCAGTTACTATGAGGAAATCTTCTTCCAGTTAGCAAGAATGATCATGAGGGATTCAATTAGGGTTTGGGTGAGTGAAGCCAGAAATCCCTGGAGAAATATGCGAAGACAGTTCTAAGAAATGGAAAATGCAAGATTGGTGAACAAATGTGCAGCCTGCTTACCACGCGGAAAAGAGATTCCCTGGATGCCTGTAAGGATGGTTACCAAAATAATAGCTGGCAATGCACAGTCAGATTCTATTATAGTGTGCTAGAGCACACTCAATCTCTGGGTCCCCAAGAAGCTTTTTCTTTCGTTGTTTCTACACTACAGGTTATTTCTGAAGCTTTCATCCTATCTTACTAGAGAGGAGAGTATATGTTTCTTGAATACTGAGTGTCTAATTAACCTTTGAACCCTCCATCATGTTCAGGGTGTTATTCTACACACAATGCTCAGTAAATCTTATTGAATATGGAACAAGCGTGTAAAATCTATATATGTCAGGCATAGCACATTTTCTGAGTTCAAAACAAAACCAAACAAAACTGAGGAAGGGAAAGAATGGGAGAGGAATCTACAAATGTGCTTCTGCTATAGATTCTACAATGACATAGTTGAATGATCTTGAACAAATCACTTCAAAATTCCAGGACCTAATTTCAGCATCTGTTACTTGCACAAGTTGAATTAGATACTGACTTCCCTTATGGCTGTAGCAGTCTATGATTGTCTTTTATCCTTGAAATCAACAAGGATGCCCATGGAATATTTTTAGAAGACATTTTGGAAAAACTAGAATTCTGCTTCATTTTTGCCTCTAAGAAAGCCTGAGCCAGACTCTTCAGCCATTTTTTCATTCTCAAGCTCATTTTATGATGTTGGCTTCAGATGAAAAACAATTACTCTGCTCTTTAAAATTTATTTTCAAAGAGCTCCAAGGTATATTCCCTTCTATTTCGTCTATGGACATAATGATCTAGTCAAACAACACTCCAACCCAGTTCCAGCTACTCAAGAGGTCAGAGGAAGTACAATCAAACAACCTCTTAATGGGAAATTCCAAGAAATAAAACCAGTTTCTTGAGCTGCTGAGATAAAGTTAAGGTTGAATTGCATTTCCTCATTTCTGCTCAGAAATAGAAGAGAAAAGCTACCCTGGAAGTCAGGAGACAGGTGTTCCAGGAATTTCGATAGATGTCTGACAGGCCTGCATTCATCATTCAGTCCACCATGAGAAATGGTGATTGGAAACTGATGTTATCAAACTACTTAATCTCACTCTCATCACACTGCCTTTCCCTGAACTCTGCTACACAATGTTCCGGAATAGAGACGGTCATACATTTGCCTCTGATGGCAGTTTCTGATTACCAGCAACCAGAACCAGCCTGAATCTACTTGTGGGGAAGTTTGTCTAAAATAAGTTACTTTATTTTGGTCATTCATCTATTCACTTACTTCAACATTTATTTATTAATTCATTCAACAGACATTCATTGGCCACCCTTTCTAGCCAGGCATGGGTTTGTCTGTTCCCTGGGACCTAAACGCAAGTCACACATTTGTTAATTGAATAATGAGTGAGTGAATGAATGAATGAGAAACATAGTTTTTCCTTTATAGTTTCTTCAGGGCACTCCCAATCCAGTGGGGAGAATAGAGCAGTAAATAGATCATACTAATTCATCATGGTAAGTGCTATGGTAGAGATGGACCATGTGTAATGGGGCCCATAAAGGGAACACTGATGCTCCCTGAGGAGCTCACAGAGACTTCTCCAAGTGGAGAGATTTTGTACACAGTTGTCCTTAGCAGCCAGCTTCTAAGAATGGTGATTTAGTCCAGAAAGTTTGATATCCTCAGCTGATAAACAGTTCAACTTTGAAGTGAATGAGATCACCAGGAATGAGAGGGGGAGGAGAGGACAGGGAGTCAAAAAATGGCTTGAAGTTCATTACAGCAGACACCTTGAGTTTTTAGTCTCTGTGCCTAATGAAATCTCTTTGGGTGTTTCTAATGTTCAAGAGAAAAAGACTGATATAACTTAAATGACTAGTCATCAGTGGTAAAACTGGAGGGTTTTAGATAGTTGCAGTATTATTAATAACAGGCAATCAAGTCTGAAATTCTGACAGTGGAATTTCAAAAATTAAGCAAAAAGTGAGAAAGGATTTTCAAGAGAATGAGTTTTCTCTTCTGACTATGAAATTATACCTATTTTTGCCTCTGCTTGTGAATCAAGCCTGNAGTATTATTAATAACAGGCAATCAAGTCTGAAATTCTGACAGTGGAATTTCAAAAATTAAGCAAAAAGTGAGAAAGGATTTTCAAGAGAATGAGTTTTCTCTTCTGACTATGAAATTATACCTATTTTTGCCTCTGCTTGTGAATCAAGCCTGGATCATCCACTGCATCTATAAATATTGTGTGTGTATATTAAAAAATCAATTGTTTCCTGGTAAATATATATGCATCAGTTCAGTTCAGTCGCTCAGTCGTGTCCGACTCTTTGCGACCCCATGAATCGCAGCACGCCAGGCCTCCCTGCCCATCACCAACTCCCGGAGTTCACTCAGACTCAGTGATGCCATCATCCAGCCATCTCATCCTCTGTCGTCCCCTTCTCCTCCTGCCCCCAATCCCTCCCAGCATCAGAGTCTTTTCCAATGAGTCAACTCTTCACATGAAGTGGCTAAAGTACTGGAGTTTCAGCTTTAGCATCATTCTCTTCAAAGAAATCCCAGGGCTGATCTCCTTCAGAATGGACTGGTTGGATCTCCTTGCAGTCCAAGGGACTCTCAAGAGTCTTCTCCAACACTACAGTTCAAAAGCATCAATTCTTCAGTGCTCAGCCTTCTTCACAGTCCAACTCTCATATCCATACATGACCACAGGAAAAAACATAGCCTTGACTAGATGGACCTTAGTCAGCCAAGTACTGTCTCTGCTTTTGAATATGCTATCTAGGTTGGTCAAAACTTTTCTTCCAAGGAGTAAGAGTCTTTTAATTTCATGGCTGCAGTCACCATCTGCAGTGATTTTGGATATATATATATATATATAGACACACATATATGCTTGCTATTTTTGATATTATTATTAATAAGGCTGTTATTAAGTCAGGCACTCTGACAGGTAATTTACATATCAATACATTGTCTCATTTAATTCTCAAAACAAAGAGTTAGGATAAAAGAGCAAGAAGAAGAATGGAAGCATTTATTTTGACTTATATAGGAAAACATTTAAAAACAATGCTTTAGGAATTGGAATATATATTAAAACTATTAGGTAAAAAGGCATCACGCATAATAGTTTATAAAAATTCTAAGTTTATTAATATGACTAAAAGAACATGGGTAAATTTTCTTTAAATGAATGAATTTATTGTTGAAGAGACTGGAGTAAACAGCAAGTAGTTGGTATTCTCCTATGATGTCATGATAATAATTCTGATGGCTTTTTTATTATATTGCAAATACTGGCTCTATGCCACTTGAAAAAATCCTACTCTAATGCTCAACCAAGATAATTTTTGTCATCTTAAAAGGATAAATCAAATAAGTGAATTTTCATTTGGTTGTCCATCTGGTATGCTGGAAAAGAAACCAGATAAGGATTTAGAAGTTCCTTGTCCTTCTGTGGCCACTTGACCTTGTGCAAGTCCCTTACTCTATTTGCACAGAGTCCTCTGAAAAACGAAGATTAAGGTCCTATAACCCTCAAAGGAGGACTCTTAAGGACAAGGAAAGAGTACATGACGTTTCCTGCTCCTCATTGCACTCCCATTCTTGCCCCTCCCATCATTAACCAGGCCATCCATATCAGTCATATGCTGGAGGAGTTTTCTAGCTGAAGGCAGTCTCCTTGCTGAGTACAATAATCGTAGGTAATCTTAATTTATTGAGCCTATGCTATGGTTCAGGTACTGTACTTAATGATTTACCTACATCGAATCATGTAATCCTTACAAAAACCTTATGAACTGCAGATGTTATCATCTGCAGTATACAGAAAAAGAAACTTCACAGTCCATCTCTCACATCTATACATGACTGGAAAAACCATAGCCTTGACTAGACGGACCTTTGTTGGCAATGTAATGTCTCTGCTTTTTAATATGCTATCAAGAATTGTAGACAATATATTGTGGGCATTTTTTTGTTTGTTTTTCTTCACATAGGGATAGGCTCCATAATCTTCAACAGGATTTAAATGAGTCCCTGTTCCCCCAAAATTTGAAGTGTAACTGGAAGCATCATTGGCTACTGGGAATTTTTTTTTTTTTTTACCTGACTTGACTACAAATAGAATTGTGTTGATTGTTGTTACAGGAGTTAGTGACTAAATTGTCTTGCTCTTAGCCATACTGAAGTATAACAAAATGCCAACTTAAATTGCACACAGAGAATGTTATTTTTTCATAATCTTTATCACTTTCACTTTTCACTTTCATGCATTGGAGAAGGAAATGGCAACCCACTCCAGTGTTCTTGCCTGGAGAATCCCAGGCATGGGGGAGCCTGATGGGCTGCCGTCTATGGGGTTGCACAGAGTCAGGCACGACTGAAGTGACATAGCAGCAGCAGCAGCAGCATTACTAAAATAGAAACATTAAAATATTATAACACTAAGTTGCAATAAATAAAAGCCAGTCAATGGTACTTAATTAAATTATCTTTTTTCAGAAATATATATTGTGTCTTCTATGTGAGCCAATTTCCATAAAAAATTATTTTTGTCTATGCTAGTGATTAATTACCAAGAATAAATGAANCAGAGTCAGGCACGACTGAAGTGACATAGCAGCAGCAGCAGCAGCATTACTAAAATAGAAACATTAAAATATTATAACACTAAGTTGCAATAAATAAAAGCCAGTCAATGGTACTTAATTAAATTATCTTTTTTCAGAAATATATATTGTGTCTTCTATGTGAGCCAATTTCCATAAAAAATTATTTTTGTCTATGCTAGTGATTAATTACCAAGAATAAATGAAATTGATCAGGTAACAATACACATTAGTCTTTCAGTTGAGTAAAAACCTCAAGAATAACTCTGAGATTACCTGTTCCCTGGACACAAACTCTGTAGTATATAATCTTTGTTGATATCACTTAGCAATGGTTCTGTGGTACTGGAGAAGACTCTTGAGAGTCCCTTGGAGAGCAAGGAGATCCAACTAGTCCATCCTAAAGGAAATAAGTCCTGAATATTAATTGAGAGGACTGAAGCTGAAACTCCAAAAGTTTGGCCACCTGATTGTGAAAAACTGACTCATCAGAAAAGACCTTGGTGCTGGGAAAGATTGAGGGTGGGAGGAGAAGGGACGACTGAGGATGAGATGGTTGGATGGCATCACCGACTAGATGGACATGAGTTTGAACAAACTCCAGGAGTTGGTGATAGACAAGAAGGCCTGATGTACTACTGTCCATGAGGTCATGAAGAATCAGACACAACTGAGCAACTGAACTAAACCGAACTGAACCATGGTTCTTTGTTGGTGCTATATACCCTTCTTATGGGCTTTCCTCATAGCTAAGTTGGTAAAGAATCCACTTGCAATGCAGAAGACCCTGGTTCAGGGAAGATCTGATGGAGAAGGGATAGGCTACCTACCCAGTATTCTTGGGCTTCCCTTAGCCCAAGGGAAGGGAAGTGGCTCAGCTCAGCCACTGAGCTGGCTCAATTGTTAAAGCTGTCTCAGCTGTTAAAGAATACTCCTGCAATGTGGGAGACCTAGGTTTGATCCCTGGGTTAGGAAGATCCCCTGGAGAAGGAAATGGTTACCCACTCCAGTTTTCTGGCCTGGAGAATTCCATGGACTGTATAGTCCATGGGGTAGCAAAGAGTTGGACACAACTGAATGACCTTTAGAGACCCTTCTTATAGGGCTTAGATTTATTTCTCATTTGAAAAATACTATATTTGTTTTCTCAGATTGGAGACTTTAAATGCCTAATGATAGATGAAAGATTCAGAAGCATCCATTAATTTAAATTCAACATACATTTACTGATCACTTCTTGTTTACCTAGGACTCTGCAGAGATTCTTGGCAGTATTTAAAGAGCAGAAGATACAGCTTTGCCCTAAAGAAACTTATATTTCAGTGTAGTTTACGAGTGTCTTAAATGTTAGGCTCAGTGGTTTAAAGCTGATGTATAGGCAAGAAATATCTCTGGTGAAAACTTGAGCAGGGGAAGATAATGATCAAAATGGAAAGCTTAATATGTCATATTTCTAAAAGCTGAATGAAAATGTGATGGAGCTGGATGAATGAAAGTTATTGTAGAAGGCTTTTGGGTTGCCTACCAAAACTTGATAAATATGGGGTGGTTCTCTGGTAGTAGAAATGAAGATTAAGAAATGGAAGTAAGAAAATGCCTGGGGAAGTTTTGGAGTCTTAGAGGACTGTTACTCCAATCAATCATGAAGCTGCCCAGGCTCACAGCTCTTTCTAGGGGAAAGTGTCTCACTCATGCTTTTACATGAAAGAATAGCCCTGGTGTTTATTACCATATCATTTCACCCCTTCCTTTCTGAAAGTAGTTAATTCATCTAATAATATACTTCTTCCATCAGATCAGTCCATTTATATCGAGGTTATGGATTGATCTAGTATGATAGGATAAGCTAAATCAATCAAAGTCTCTCTCTCTGGAATTTAAACTAAAATGCCAGAAGAAAACAGGTGGAAAAAGTGAAACTAGAAAGATACACCTAAGATCAAAATAAATAGAATAGAAGTCATATTAGAATAGTAGTCATATTAGAGTCAGGGGCGTATTAGTTAGATAAATTTTGGCCAAAATTATAGTGACACTAATAAATATTTATTTCTTTCATATCAGAACAGAACTAGCAATCCAGAGCTAGTATTTAGTGAGTTTCAGAGGAGGTACAACATAGAAAGAGACAAGATATTATAAGGATTTGTTATTGATATCACCTTTGTGTGAGGTCTGGACTTCACTGGGACCACCTGAGGAACTTATAGAATACCTTTTAGAATTGTCTAGCTGAAGCATGACAGGTGGGAGAATTTATGTCCATTTCTCATCATTTCAAGATTGCCCTCAGGGTGATAACTCTAGACTCTTAGGAGTAGAATGTATCCTGCCAAAGTAAATTCCTTCCAGTGCCCTAGGTGTTGGGGAGACTGTGGGAGGGAAACCAAAGACATGTGGAGAATTCTTGATAGGAAGCATTGTCAGAAAGAATTGAGTTTAAAAAAATTAAACCAGTATGAAGCTACGCATTGGCAGTTATCATGGCTGAAATCACAAGTATGCTGAGATGATGTAGGCTGGGGCATGGACACAACTGACACAGTCTACCCCCTCACTGTCCAGCTTTGTTCATGCTTGCATACAGTCCCATCCATCAGTGGCTCTTCAAGGTCAAGGCTGGCTGCAGAGATTTAATACACAAAAGTTCAATTCAGTTCAGTTCACTCACTCAGTCGTGTTCGACTCCTTGCCACCCCATGAATCATAACACATCAGGCCTCCCTGTCCATCACCAACTCCCGGAGTTCACTCAGACTCATGCCCATCGAGTCAGTGANAACTGATGGTCAAACTGATTAAATAATTTGTTCAAGGTCACACGTCTTGTAAGTAGAGGAACAGAGACTCAAATTCAGGTCAGCCTGAGTCAAAATCTCGTTTTAATCACCATAGTATATTCTCTCTAGAAGGGTTGGACAGAAAAGAATGAACTTAAGGAAGGAATTCCATTCAGGAAGTAAGGCAGGCAAACTTGGTGATGAATTGGCCTTGATCTTCTCAATCACATTGGGGAGGAGATCACTTCCTATTAGAAATGAAGTCTG
The DNA here is from genome assembly GCA_006410615.1 of Neotragus moschatus. Classification (NCBI taxonomy): domain Eukaryota; kingdom Metazoa; phylum Chordata; class Mammalia; order Artiodactyla; family Bovidae; genus Neotragus; species Neotragus moschatus. The sequence continues at coordinate 784,634 of SJYA01001566.1, read as the reverse complement.
GAAATGAAGTCTGGGCACTGGAAATGGAAGACTTAAGGAGAATTTGGAGTGTGTGGAGCAGCTGCAGTTTGCTGTGTGCTAGGAGAAGGCAATGGCACCCCACTCCAGTACTGTTACCTGGGGTACTAAAATCCCATGGATGGAGGAGCCTGGTAGGCTGCAGTCCATGAGGTCACAAAGAGTCAGACACGACTGAGCGACTTCACTTTCACTTTTCACTTTCATGCATTGGAGAAGGAAATGGCAACCCACTCCAGTGTTCTTGCCTGGAGAATCCCAGGAATGGGGAAGCCTGGTGGGCTGCCATCTATGGGGTCGCACAGAGTTGGACATGACTGAAGAGACTTAGCAGCAGCAGCAGCAGCAGGGAATCAACAGAAGGAGCAGGAGGACTGTCTGCAGTAGGGAGAACTAGGTGAATTTGGGTAGATTAGATCTGCCAAAGTACTGGATGGTTCCTCAGCTCCATGTTAGAATCACTTGTGCATCCTTAAAAATTTTCAAAGCTGAGGGCATGCCCAAGACCAATTAAATCACAATCTCTGGGGCTGGGACACAAACATCAAATTGTTTTTGACGGTACCTTGGTAATTTCAGTTAGATAATTTGGGTAACCAAAAAAATTGTTACAGACTATTTGCTTCTAATCTAAAGTGGGGAAAGTATTTAATTATTTATGAAGCACCAAGGAGCATTAAATAATTGTTTGGGGTTTTGGTGTTGCTTAGAGCTTGGCAAACTTTTTCTGTTTAGAGCTGAGTAGTAAATAAAATATTCTAAGTTTTGTGAGCCAAACAGCAAAATGAAGGATATTACGTAAGTACTTACATAACAAGAGAGAAATATTTCCATAAATTTTCTATTAGTGAAATTAAAAACTTTATGGACACAATCTTGAATTTCATATAATTTCTATATGTTATAAAATATTATGCTTCTTTTTATTTTTTTTGTCATTTAAAAACAACATTCTTTACTTGTAGGCTGTGCACAACAGGCAGCCAACTGGATTTGGCTCTTGAGTTGAAAGGCTGAAATTTGTTGATTCCTGATGTAGTTGATGATATGCTTTGATGAATCCTAAGTGAAAGTGAAAGTGAAGTCTCTCAGTCGCTCAGTCGTGTCTGACTCTGCGACCCCGTGGACTGTAGCCCACCAGGCTCCTCCATCCATGGTATTCTCCAGGCAAGAATACTGGAGTGGGTTGCCGTTTCCTTCTCCAGGGGATCTTCCCCACCCAGGGATTGAACCCAGGTCTCCTGAATTGCAGGCAGACGCTTTAACCTCTGAGTAAGAAGCTATCAAATATATGCATTTAAATAAAAATATCAGTATTCAGATAAATGCCCTACTTGACTAGCAGTAAAACTGCCTTTGAAAAATCATTGTCCTTTCTAAGGACAGTGTGCAAATTGAATGACAAAATTTGGGGGCAAAAATTTATTTTTGTCCTTATTTTTCACAATAAATTAAAAACAACTTGTTGAAAATATGAATGCATTACATAGTTCACTACATAATGTGCTTTATAAATTATTCAAAAACTTTAAAAGTATCTTATAAAAAATATAAGTAGGGGTTTGATTTGATTTTAATACATCTTAGTGTTTAACCAGATGTCTGTTCTCTCTGGGCTCTGATTTGTTCAAGAATCCTGGTTGCAGAGTACAGCCTTCTTGTGTTTCTATTTTGTGTGTTTGGATACAGGAATTATAGGCCCCAAATTGCAATTTTATGGAAATACTGTCTGCGTCATCAGGTGAATAGTCTGAAATGCATGAGAGTGTTTAGAGAAATCACTTTACTGTCTCTCTCTTTTTTTTAATCCCCTAAGCGAATTCCAAGGATTACTTCACTAGTACAAAATCATACATCTGGTAACAATCAGGGCAAAACTTGAATTCAAATCATCTTATTGCAGATTCTGTGCTTAGCCCATCACACCACTCAAACTTCATGGTCACGGTGAAGCCAAAAGCCCACCCCAGCAGGCTCTGTGTTTTAAAGGGTGTGCATTTGGGTCTGCTATTCAAGCACCAGAATCTTTACTTGAAGTGTCAGTGGTTACTAACTGGCTCACATATCTCTTCTTAATAATTCTTAATGTTTTCATTAATTCAGGGTTTTAATTTTTTAAGTTGATTAATTTAATTTTGGCCACGTGGCATGTAGGGTCTTAATGGAACCCATGCCCCCAGCATTAGAAGCACAGAGTCTTAACCACAGTACACCAGGGAAGTCCCCATTAATTCAGGATTTTAAAACAACAATATGATGAATTAAGAAAATAATGATACCAATATTTCAGAATCTACTATGTCCTTTTTCCCAGTTAACTTAAAAGTAAAAAATATGAATAGATTTAAAAACAATATAAAAACACACAAACATAGGTATAACTTTAGTGTACTTCTGTTGCAAATTATCAAACCCAAGTGGTCTACTCTGATGTAGTCTATGCTATGAGTATTTACCTCAGCTGTCCTTCAGGGGTAGCAGTGTGGCTAAAAATGGTCATTTTATTGCTTTGCTAGGTTTACAGTTTAACTGTTTCATCTTGACTTAAACAGGAGTATGTTTAAACTGGCTACTTATTTCATACTCTGTTGTCAAAAATTTTATTTATTAAGACTAACTTAAGGAGGTGATTCACAATATAGAAGGAGATATTTTAAGCAAAAAGGTATTATACTATGTAAAAAGAATATTTAGAATGTGCTTAAATATCCAGCTATATCTGGTTAAATAGTTTTTAGTACATATGCTCATGTTACTGAATGCTATGTAATTTTTAAGAGTTATGTATACAAATAAATTTTTACTGGAGTATGACATGTTTTAATAAAATGTCCACTACTGAAGCAAGATGAAAGTTGTAAATTCTATACACAATTTGATAATCAATCTATGTATTAACATGGAAGCAAAGTTATACATAAAAGAGATTGAAAAAAACAAAAAAACTCACCAAAATAGCTAAGGATGTACCTGGAGGACAAACTTACTGAGTTTTTCCTCTTTCTGTTTTTGTTTCTCCTAATGAGTATATATATCACTATTAATTCTAAAAATCTTACTTTCATTTAAAAAGAAATCCTATCAGATGATTCAAGATCATAATTTCTAAGTATTTGAGTATTCTGGATTGTAACTTCTTGTCATCCTTCTGTCTTGGGGCATTTTATAACTAGACTGTCCTGAATTATTGTATTAATGATTTCAGGTAAAGTTTCTCATTAGCAAAAGCACAGTGGAAAAAAAAAATTTAAAAAGCCTTAGGACCCAGTGATCTAAATATTGTGTTTGTAATTTATTAACGATTCCAAAGTTTTTTTTTTCCCCACTACATATGAAAATTTTCAATTGCTAGCAGAAGTTACTAGAAAATAAAAACTCCATTTGAAGGTGGTCTGCTTTGAGAATTTGCCAGACGTGGAAGGGAGCCCTCTGCTGTTAGTTATATTTATTACAGTAAAATTTGATTTATATTGTTTTGTACCCTTCCTTGAACCTACTCAGATTTTTAATGTTTCTATGATGATTGTACATTTCGCATAACAAAGGAAACATAAATTCCATGATGCCAGCTGGCATGGTTAATAATCCGTCAATTCTGCCCTTTTTGAACCGTACCACAACATCGGAACATCTGGCGGTTTCCAATTTCCATGTTAGAGTGGGGTTTTGACCTCTATTTCACTTTCAAATGGGTCTCTTCGGCAGAATAACTCTGCTTTCTCAATTAACTTCACCGTTCACACCCTTTACAGTGCATGTAAGGCTTTAAACTGAATGCTTTAGAAGGCGATTGTGCTGTTATCACAGGGGACTACTGTCTCCCCTGCTCCTTTAATCGCCTTTGTTAGTTTCTCCCATCCTTTAACGGTGAAGGCTCCCTGAATCTTGCTCTGTGGGCCTGTAAAAAAAAAAAATTCTGCATTTGTTGCTTCTGAGGGCTCGTCTCTTCTCACAATCCTAGTTAGTATGTCTAAAGTAATAACTTCTTAAACAATGACATCTGCAGGGCTCTGGAGGGGGAGCAGGGGACAGCGTTTATTGGGTGCTCGCTGCATGAGTGNTAAAACAACCATAACCAATTTCTTTCCCCCCTAAAATACTCCTTGCATTTTATGTTCTCTGTTTAGGTAATCTGCATAGAGTTTTTATTAAAAAAACCACAAAACCTTGTAAAAAAGCATTATTTTATCTATTTTACAGAAAAGAAAATAGAGATATAGGGAAGTTAACAGTAACTTAGTTACTCAGCAAGCTTTGAAATAAGGATTTTAGTCTGTGACATACTGCCTCTTTATAAATCCCTGCTCTTAGTCATATTAAATCTGCAAAGATGACAATCTGTTAGTCTAATTTATCAGTGCCTAAGAATTTCTTCCTGAATGATGTCTCTGTGTGGCTTCTAAAGTGCTTTACATTTCTTGTTTCTAAGTTTTTAAGAATAAGACATGTAAATAATTTTCTTTTAAAGGAAATGAATAAAAGGTTAAGTTCTAATGAGTAGGATGAGTTTTTAATTTTTATTTTATTTATTTATTTATTTTTACAAAATGTGTTACTCTCTTGGACTGCAGAGGGACTTTCCAAAGGGGGAACAAAAAGTGACTTAAATGATCTTCTCTTCCAATCCTAAGATTTTTTTTATTTTGGTAAGAAAATTTGACATTTCTGTCATTGCTGTGAACCAAGGAAGGACACTGTTGTGCANTTTATTTATTTATTTATTTTTACAAAATGTGTTACTCTCTTGGACTGCAGAGGGACTTTCCAAAGGGGGAACAAAAAGTGACTTAAATGATCTTCTCTTCCAATCCTAAGATTTTTTTTATTTTGGTAAGAAAATTTGACATTTCTGTCATTGCTGTGAACCAAGGAAGGACACTGTTGTGCAGGTGTGATTGTCTAAGTTGAACACATTCTTGACTGAGACAGTCCAGGGGAGAAATTCCTCCTGAGGACCACACTGCAAGTATTGCCTTGAATTCAGAAACATGCCCATCCATTTTCTCTGCAGGTCATGGAGAGGTTAGTGTGCATTTCTTAGTTTCTAATGTTCTGCTATAAGGATCTGATTTAAAAGTTCATTTCCTTACACACCAGGAACAGTGTTTATAGGTCAGGCTCCCAGACTGTGAAATCCTTGAACTCTCTAGGAAATATCCTGAGCATATGATTTAACTTCTGGCTCCTTGGGTCTTGAATGGGGCCTTTGGAAAATACGGAACACGGAGGAAGACCTCACCAACAGCTCATTTTATTTCTAGACTGAGTAGCATAGCTGAGAATCGTAATAACTTTTGCCAGTCATCTTGCTTCTTGCTTACTACCTTCTTTCCCTGCTTCTGCACAGCGCCGNTTGAATGGGGCCTTTGGAAAATACGGAACACGGAGGAAGACCTCACCAACAGCTCATTTTATTTCTAGACTGAGTAGCATAGCTGAGAATCGTAATAACTTTTGCCAGTCATCTTGCTTCTTGCTTACTACCTTCTTTCCCTGCTTCTGCACAGCGCCGCTGAATCCTGAGTTTATCTGCCTCTTCTGCTCCAATGCTCCAGAGAGGAAACCCTCTGATAAAGCCGTAACACCTGGCAGATCGCGGCCACTGCAGACAGTTGGTCTCCAGTCTGAGCTGGGTGCTCAGAAATTCCTGTCAGTGCTTTTACTTTCCAGAGTTGCCTCCCTCTCCCAGTCCTTTAATGATTTCCCACAACCTCACCAGACTCCTTCTGGCCCCTTTAAATGCNGTGTACTCTCTTGGATACTCTCAATTGTTCCTTTAATATATCTTGTCTCACAAAGTTATACATTTATGAGGATAAGAAATAAACTCTGGGTACCACCCCGAGCTTAGTCAATTACTTGAACTCTCTGGAATTCATTTTCTTCTATAAAATGGAAATAATGATAGCTCTTTACCTATTTCAGTTTGACACTAGAGGCTAAAATGAGATAATGTGGAGAAATGCTTCAAAGCTTTCAAACTCATTTGTTACCACTATTATGATGATACATAACCTACCTCCTTTTTTTTTTTTTTTTCCCTGAGACACCACCCAATTATAGAATCATGGAATCTCTTTCTGAGGATACAGTTAATCACCAAAGAGGGTCACAGCCACCAGGAGGAAAGGATACCATCTCTCTGAAGGCATATCAGATCTTCCAGAGGGAGATAGGTAAAGAGCTATCATTATTTCCATTTTACAGAAGAAGAAAATGATCATAGAATGATCTACCTACTACATCTGGAAGCATCTGGAAGTTCTTTTCCATCATGAGAAAGCTGAAGACCACCAGTCTTGAAATGAAAAATAAAACAGGGCATCTATTAGACCTCATATGGTGTATGACTTAGAGCTGGTGATGGTTACAGTAAGATGACCGGACAAAAGGAAATTTATGTTATATTCTGAGTTATCAATGGGGTTTGTGGTTAAGTCATGTAAAGAACACTTGCTCGGGAATAGTAATGAGTGGTCATTATACAATCCACATTGGATGCTCTGGCTCAACTCTCTCCTGGGCAGTTATCTTTAGTGTGCAGATTCAAGTGTCATTTGATTTAGTGAAATTTGGAAACTGTGGTTTGTCCAGTCCAGACCAAGTGGGATGCAAGGAAAACTGTCTTTTTTCCCCAGAGCTCACAGGGGATATGCCTCTGCTGGGTTCAGATTTTGGCTTTGCTGGTTGATAGAAAGTGACCTTTACAAGTCAGCTGACATCTCTGAGTCTCAGTTCTCTTTGCTTGAATTATGATAATAATAATATCCGTATCACTGTGTTGAAATAGTATACACTAAAGCATCTTGAAAACTTTAAAAGTGCTATGTGTGTGCTTAGTTGCTCAGTTGTGTCAGCTCTTTTTGTGANACAAGTCAGCTGACATCTCTGAGTCTCAGTTCTCTTTGCTTGAATTATGATAATAATAATATCCATTTCACTGTGTTGAAATAGTATACACTAAAGCATCTTGAAAAGTTTAAAAGTGCTATGTGTGTGCTGAGTTGCTCAGTTGTGTCAGCTCTTTTTGTGACCCCATGGACTGTAGCCCAACAGGTTCCTCTGTCCATGGGATTCTCCAGGCAAGAATACTGGAGTGGGTAGCCTTTCCCTTCTCTAGGATATCTTCCCAACCCAGGGATTGAAGTTGGGTCTCCTGCGTTGCAGGCAAAATGTCTGAGCCACCAGGGAAGCCCTTAAAAGTACTGTACGCAAAGACAAATAACCCACTTAAAAATGGGCAAAAGACTTGAGAACATTTCTTCAAATAATACACACATATACACGGCCAATAACTACATAAAAATATTTAACTTCATTAGTTATTAAAAACATGGTGAAATATCACTTCATACCTACTAGGACAACTATAATTAAAAAGTCAGATGATAGTATTGGTGAGGATGTGGAGAAATGGGGACCCTCATGCACTGCTGGTAGAAATGGAAAACAGTGCGAATTCTTTGTAAAACAGCCTGGAAGTTTCTTTAAAGCTTAATATAACTACCATATGATTCAGCAGTTATACATCTGGGTATATACCTGACAGAAATAAAAACATATGCCCGTATAAAAACTTGTATGTAAGCGTTTATAGGTATTATTCACAATAGCCTAAAAAAGTAGAAACAGCCTAAGCCTCCATCATCTGATGAATAGATAAATAAGATGAATATTCATACAATAGAATATTACTTGACAACAGAAAGAAAAGAAGTCCTAGTACATGCTGTCATATGGATGAAGCTTGAAAATGCGTTAGATGAAACAAGCCTGTCAACAAAGGATCACACTTATATGAAGTGTCTAGAATTGGCAACTATATAGAGACAGAAAGTAGGCTGATGGCTGCCTATGACTGAGGGGATTGGGAGAAAATGGGGGAGCTACAGCTAATGGATATGGGTTTCTTTGGGGGGGGAGGGTGATAAAAATGTTCTAAAATTGATTGTTATAATAACTGTACAAGTTTGTGAATAGACTAACAACTATTATACACTTCAAATGGGTAAATGTACTATATGTCTGTGAATTGTATCTCAATAAAGCTGTTATGTAGAAAGTCATATGGGCTTCCCTAGTAGCTCAGCTGGTAAAGACTCTACCTGCAATGCAGGAGACCCCAGTTCAATTCCTGGGTTGGGAAGATCCACTGAAGAGGGGATAGGCTACCCACTCCAGTATTCTTGGGCTTCCTTGCTGGCTCAACTGGTAAAGATTCTGCCTGCAAAGCAAGAGACCTAGGTTTGATCCTTTGGTTGGGAAGATCCCCTGGAGGAGGGCATGGCAACCCATGCCAGTATTCTTGCCTGGAGAATCCCCATGGACAGCGGAACCTGGTGGGCTATAGGTCGTGGGGTCACAAAAGAGTTGGACACAACTGAGTGACTAAGCACGGAACAGAAAGTTGTATACAATGGAAATCATCATAACAATTTGTTTTATTCTTTTATTTGTGCTTTACTTTTGCAATATCAGTGTTCCAATGTTTCTCAGCTTCTGGCTCCAAGCTAAGGACAAAAGTACATTACGGATTTCTAGTGAAAGCTCATAGTTTTTCTTAGGTTAAGTATTTTACAAAGGAATCTTAAAGACAGCCACTCCGATTTGGGTGAATATTACTCAGGGCCTTGCCAGGGTGAACACTGAGGTTTTCAGGATTTGCAAGTTACCTCTGAGGACACACATAAGTAGGCATTTGTAATCAATTTGAATTTCACGGGCTTTGGCAAAGACAGGATTGTGGGAACAAATATCCTAGTGAGAGTGAACCAAATCGGTCCCCTGCTGAGGGCATTTAAAGTCTATGTGGACAGATCTAGTTAGATTCTCACTGAGGAAAGAGAGGGGAAATAATTACTTATAATTTTATTCCAGAATTTGAAGATTGTAGAAGACCTCCGGAAGAGTCCTTTGATAAAAATCAATGATCTACATTACCAAAAATGATGCTACAAAGTACTGATGTAAGGTAAAAATACAGTTTGGATGGTGATAGTGTTAGGTAGATGAGAAGAAAACTATCCAGACAGATTGCTATAGAGATATTGAGCAGGCATTTCCCAAGAAAGCGTAAAACTACCTTTCATCCTTTATTATCTGGCTGTTTGTAGATAAGGCCCCTTTTGACACTTGCAGAGCAGGTCCTAACATGCAGGTCCTAACCTTTGAAAGCTTTCCTAAGTGTACATGCTCCTTTATGGGGCTTAACTGAATTGTTTTTGGCTAGCCTATTTTGAGTCAGAAGATACATGCTGACCTAGGAAGTCTTTTACCTTTTGGCATAATCAAAGAATTTAAATGTCTTTAACACGAGCTCTATTCCAAACACCTAAATTTTACTGAGGTGAGTGCTAGGCAGCCTCGTTGTTGTTGTTGTTTTTAATAATTTCTTTCCTAGTCAAAGCTTCTTCTCACTGGACAGGGAAGCTCCCAGAATGAGCTGGAAACCAGGACATGTTGAATGGAAGGGAAGCAGAGTGTGCAGTCACTGGGCTCATTCTCTGATGTATGTGAAGACACCTCAGTTCAATCAGCTGAAGTGCCCATTAGTTAATGAAGAATTTTGAGTGTTCTGAAGAGGCTGGGGCAAGACAAGGCTGGGGCAAGGGCTTGGTTTTACTTATTCATCACTCAACAAATATTTGCTGTCTGTCTAACGACTGGGAATACCAGTAGAAGTCAGACAGTCATGATGTATTGAGGAAGACAGACAAAAATCAACAATATGCTAGGTGCTGTGAAAGAGCCGAGGTTTGAGTATTAAGGGGCCTGGACTGGGCTGGGAGTACCGCACACTCCAGGTCCCAGAGACTGAGAAGAGAGGCAGGCACATTTGAGGAGCCTCCCCACCCACCACCATCTGGTGGTTAAAACGCAAATAAAACATCTTCAATTTAAAACTTAGCATTTGAAGATGTTGCAGACTTGACGTCCTTGAGTTTGAAATGTAAAGAATATGTGCTCAGAGATGGAGTTTTTCCTGCTGATTCAGAGGAAGCCAGCTCTGAGCCCCACGACAGCTTTTGATCTAGGGAATAATCACTGTCTGTTTTCCCTGTAATCACAGAGAATTTCAGCAAAGCCTTTCCTAAAACAACCATAACCAATTTCTTTCCCCCCTAAAATACTCCTTGCATTTTATGTTCTCTGTTTAGGTAATCTGCATAGAGTTTTTATTAAAAAAACCACAAAAACCTTGTAAAAAAGCATTATTTTATCTATTTTACAGAAAAGAAAATAGAGATATAGGGAAGTTAACAGTAACTTAGTTACTCAGCAAGCTTTGAAATAAGGATTTTAGTCTGTGACATACTGCCTCTTTATAAATCCCTGCTCTTAGTCATACTAAATCTGCAAAGATGACAATCTGTTAGTCTAATTTATCAGTGCCTAAGAATTTCTTCCTGAATGATGTCTCTGTGTGGCTTCTAAAGTGCTTTACATTTCTTGTTTCTAAGTTTTTAAGAATAAGACATGTAAATAATTTTCTTTTAAAGGAAATGAATAAAAGGTTAAGTTCTAACGAGTAGGATGAGTTTTTATTTTTATTTTATTTATTTATTTATTTTTACAAAATGTGTTACTCTCTTGGACTGCAGAGGGACTTTCCAAAGGGGGAACAAAAAGTGACTTAAATGATCTTCTCTTCCAATCCTAAGATTTTTTTTATTTTGGTAAGAAAATTTGACATTTCTGTCATTGCTGTGAACCAAGGAAGGACACTGTTGTGCAAGTGTGATTGTCTAAGTTGAACACATTCTTGACTGAGACAGTCCAGGGGAGAAATTCCTCCTGAGGCCCACACTGCAAGTATTGCCTTGAATTCAGAAACATACCCATCCATTTTCTCCGCAGGTCATGGAGAGGTTAGTGTGCATTTCTTAGTTTCTAATTTTCTGCTATAAGGATCTGATTTAAAAGTTCATTTCCTTACACACCAGGAACAGTGTTTATAGGTCAGGCTCCCAGACTGTGAAATCCTTGAACTCTCTAGGAAATATCCTGAGCATATGATTTAACTTCTGGCTCCTTGGGTCTTGAATGGGGCCTTTGGAAAATACGGAACACGGAGGAAGACCTCACCAACAGCTCATTGTATTTCTAGACAGAGTAGCGTAGCTGAGAATCGTAATAACTTTTGCCAGTCATCTTGCTTCTTGCTTACTACATTCTTTCCCTGCTTCTGCACAGCGCCGCTGAATCCTGAGTTTATCTGCCTCTTCTGCTCCCATGCTCCAGAGAGGAAACCCTCTGATAAAGCCGTAACACCTGGCAGATCACGGCCACCTGGCAGATCGCGGCCACTGCAGACAGTTGGTCTCCAGTCTGAGCTGGGTGCTCAGAAATTCCTGTCAGTGCTTTTACTTTCCAGAGTTGCCTCCCTCTCCCAGTCCTTTAATGATTTCCCACAACCTCACCAGACTCCTTCTGGCCCCTTTAAATGCTCTCTTCCTCTGTCTCCAAAGACGACCTTGCTGTCACTACTCTGACGACCTTTAGGGCCCAAGTCCCCTTTCACTTTTCACTTTTATGCCTTGGAGAAGGAAGTGGCAATCCACTCCAGTGTTCTTGCCTGGAGAACCCCAGGGACGGGGTAGCCTGGTGGGCTTCCGTCTATGGGGTCGTACAGAGTCAGACACGACTGAAGAGACTTAGCAGCAGCAGCAGCAACAAGCCCTCTATCAGCTACCGGCTAGGAGCCCACATGCTCCCTCCATCCATATCTATACCGGCTAGCATGCTCTGTTTTTCTGTCTCAGAGNTGGGGTCGTACAGAGTCAGACACGACTGAAGAGACTTAGCAGCAGCAGCAGCAACAAGCCCTCTATCAGCTACCGGCTAGGAGCCCACATGCTCCCTCCATCCATATCTATACCGGCTAGCATGCTCTGTTTTTCTGTCTCAGAGGATGGCTTGCTCCCACTCAAGTCCCAGTCCTCTTGGCCACTAACCTAAGTCAGTGACCTAAATCAATGACCCTCGGGCCACTTGGAACTCTCTGGAATTTTATTCCTACAGTCATTGCCCCACTCTCCTCTTTCTTCACTCTTTCTTTCTCCACAGATTTCTAAAAATGTAAACTGGTTTTGAGGCCATTTCCCTTGGGAGCCATCATCAAATTTCTCTTTTCTTTGAGAATTCAAAATTCTCAAAGGAGCAGGCTGGACCTCTAACTTGGCTTTCCTACCTCATACAGGATCTGGCTTTGGAACCCACCATTCATTAGCTGCTCTCACTAAGGTCACCAAAATGACCTCATAACCCAGATGCAATTGACCCTTCTTAGTCTTTATCTCCAAGGCTCTGTGTGCTGCACTTGGCAAAGCTGACCATGCTTTCTTTCTTAAAACAATCTATATATTTCCTCCATTTCTCCAACACTATGTCCTTCCAGTTCTCTCCATTCTACCTGGTTCTGCTTCTCTCCCACATGGGCTCCCCTCCCTGTACCATCACTTAAAATTTGTTGAATGCAGGATTGGTGTTCATTAAGAGTGACGATTTTTGGGTTAACTTGTCTCTCACTGTTTGTGCTTCCATAGATTCTTAACCCCTCTGTGCCCCAGTTTCTTTACCTTTTAAAATGGGATTGATAATATTTCTCATTTATCTGAGAGTTAAGTCAGATAATACATGCAAAGTCCTTAGTATGAATTTTTCATTTCAAAGAGAAAATTCAATTGTTATGAGATAACTTAATTATATAAAGAAGCATTCCAAAATAAAATATTAGATTTCTAGTTTTCAGTAGTGGCTCACCAACATCTTATCATGTTCTAGGTTATTCCAACTGTAAATATCCTAGGAATTATTTGGGAAAAAAAAAAGTGCTTTTCTGAATTTGTCACAATAGCTAATTCAAATTTTTAGCTGCTGAAGAACATCTAGCAAGATTAGGGCATCTAAGACTGTTTTAAAATAACTAGATTCTTGTTTTGATAACTACCAAAGACTTCTTTTTTTAAAAATAACTGTGCTAAAACTAAAAAGAAAATTCAAAAACATACGAAATACATTGTAATTTTTGAACTGCTCAGAAAATTTTTATTCAGCTTGTCCTTATAATTAAAGTGAGCTAATATTTGATTTTAAAAAAGGTAAGTTCAAACTTTATTTCTGATAAGTTAATGCAATTTCCTGTTCACTCCTGTATACAAATAGGATAATTATATATAACTGAACTAAATTGATTTAGAGCAATTTATTTCTAGATTTATGTGTGGAGGTTATCATAAATTAGAGCAAATTAGTAGATATTTATTTGGTTATTCTAGAAAATAAAAACCAATGTCAATATTTCAGATTTNTGTTCACTCCTGTATACAAATAGGATAATTATATATAACTGAACTAAATTGATTTAGAGCAATTTATTTCTAGATTTATGTGTGGAGGTTATCATAAATTAGAGCAAATTAGTAGATATTTATTTGGTTATTCTAGAAAATAAAAACCAATGTCAATATTTCAGATTTCTGATGTACATTTTTCTCCCAAACCCCATCCTATTTTTGATCAGAAGTTTACAGACTCTTCTAAAGGTGCTTTAATTCTTTAGAATATTAAGATATTGTTCAGTGAATCTTAAATTCACTAAAAAGTGAGTATTTTGGTTCTGTAAATTTTTTGATCTGAGTATCAGTTCAGTTTGCCTAGGCAAAACATTACATATTTTAGGTACTATGCACATTTTAGTCTGAGTGACCAGTTTTGTTGATTTGCCCAAAGACTATCCTAGTTTTAGCACTGCAAACACCTTGTCCTGAGAAATTGCTTAGTTCTAGAAAACCAGGACAACTGGCCAGCCTAGGCTCAGTGAATCCACCATGTAGCCTGACCAAAATTCTATTCTTGTTTCAAATTAAAAAAAAAAAGGCAAAAATAAAACCATGCTCTTTGTCAGTTTGTGTGTCCTTAATTAGAAATGTTTAAAGACATTGATTTCATGTTGTAAGGAGCTCAGAAAGGTTTATTTATATGTTTCATTTCATGTCTATTTTTCTTATAGCCTGCAACTGGATGTTAGAAGTAAGCATTCTGAGATTAAAATGGATTGAGTTGAGTCTACTGTTTGAGCATCAGATGTCTGAATAGGTTCCATGTCTGTATCTAGAGCCCTTTCATCTTTACCCTCCACTCCCACTCCAGTTCTCTTGCCTGGAAGATCCTGTGGATGGAGGAGCCTGGTAGGCCGCAGTCCATGGGGTCGCTAAGAGTCGGACACGACTGAGTGACCTCACTTTCACTTTTCACTTTCATGCATTGGAGAAGGAAATGGCAACCCACTCCAGCGTTCTTGCCTGGAGAATCCCAGGGATGGGGGAGCCTGGTGGGCTGCCATCTATGGGGTCGCACAGAGTCGGACACAACTGAAGTGACTTAGCAGCAGCAGCAGTACTTAGAACTTATGATTAAAGCCTATGAGTATATTTATATATGGTTATACAGGGCTGTAGTAATATGAGAGTGGGCTTGTCAGGTGGTTCAGAGGTAAGGAATCTGCCTGCCAACAGGGTAGACTCAGATTCAATTCTTGGGTCAGGAAGATCCCCTGGAGAAGGAAATGGCAACCCACTCCAGTATTCTTGCCTGAAAAATCCCATGGACAGAGAAGCCTGGCAGGCTACAGTCCACGGGGTCGCAAAAGTGTCAGACACAGTTTAGTGACTGAACAACAACAGTATGAGAGAAGACTGAGCTCGGCTTTTTACGGGAGATGATTCACATTCCCCTTATTACAGCTCGCGGACCCACCTCTTACTCCCCCTGTAGGAGGAGACGGAAAACTGCATCCGTTTCTAGGATATTCCCCCTTTCAGGAGAAACGATGAAATCAGGCAGCAAGTGGCAGGCCATTTAGTGACTTCCTCCAGCCATCTCTGTTTGATGGTGCAATTTAAGGTGGATGAATGGTTCACTCTGGGCTCTAGGCCAACTAACTGGCCCTGGAGAAAATCATTCTCACACCCACGCTTGACACACACACCCCCTTCGATTCTCTTTCCTGCCCTGCAGCCCCCCAAATAAAATCCTTCTACTGGAGGAAGCAGCAGGTTCTTTCATTACAGTCTCTGGGCTACAAGAACCAAAGAGCAAAATGGATGTTTTCCTCTGAGAACTGGCACTGAACAGAAGGAAGGAAACGACTACTCCAATTCAAGCATGTTTTAATCTCAGGAGAAGTGGGGACAGAGGAGGGGCAAAATTGGCTGAGGAATCAGTGGGAAAGTCATAAATTTTGTCTCTTATCCCAGCAGCTAAGATTCTCCCTTTATAGTGCCACCCACTTCTTTTTCTCTTTTAAAAGGGCTTGGATAATGAACAGTCACTTTCTAAATTCTCAAGTTCAAAAATCTCTCAGTGGAGAAAGAAAAAGGAGTTTTGAGTAAATCTCTAAAGTCTTGTATCCCTTCAGAACATAACATGCTCAGAAATTTTAAGATTCACACACACCTGGTGAATACCCTGTCCTAACCTAAAGAAATTGGCAGTAAACAAATCTACAGTTTCTTACTTCCTGATACTTTACTTTGATACTCTGTTTTAAAAGGTCAGTTCATAGTTTCTATTTGTTTTAAAGAATCACCTATCTTTGAAAGAGACAATGAGCAGTAAACACTATTGTGATCCACTTTTAAAAACAATGATCCGGTTTGACCTGAACCTAAGCATGAGGACTCAGTTTGATCCAGATGGGGGGACTGTCTACAGTCACCAGGCGTGGACTTACCAAAATGTTGGCTTAAACAAAAAGTTGTTGTTATTGTTGTTGATGGTGGGCTGTTCTAGAGTCAGGAGATTAAGAGGTATAACAAATAGAATGTAGATTCTTATGCCTTGATTCTTGATTGCAATGATACTGTCACTGAAGGAGAATTCCTTTGTTCTTAAGAGCAACATGCTAAAGTATTTAGAGCAAAATGTCTTGATGTCTTCAACTTATTTATTTTTTTCAATCAGTAAAGGCAGAGAAGATTGAGAGAGAAAGAGAGAGAGAGTGAGAGTGAAAAGAAGGCAAATGTGAAAAACATCTAGCCTAAATATTGATTTGGAGTTCATATTGAAAAGTTCCCTATTGCTTGTTGCTCAGGCCAGGCAAGTCCACAGGTTCACCATTTGGCCTCAGAGTATAAATCTGGCTACTCTGACATCTTATAAAGATCTGTCTTTAGTCTGGCTTCTATTAAAGTTTAAGCTTACAGGAAGAGATTTACTCTCTGAAAAACTGTGTCAGAGGAATTTCTTACAGATGTCCCCTACAAAGTATTCCAAATTCGTTTCTCTCAATTAATTTTTCAATCAATTTCTATACCCACTTCATTATATTTTTAATTTAATTTGCAAATAAAATGGCATTTGCATTTTCTTGAGTAACTGTCCCTTCAGTTAGCACTCATTTCCTTTCCTAGAATCTCAATTATGTTATGATACGTGCCACAATAATTGCATTGTAAAAAGTCATGAACCATGATAATAGGGAGGCTATTCATAAAAATCCCCTCACTGTCTACTTACACTAAGGGCTTGATTTTTAAATTTGAAAGAAAAATTCCAGGATTGTGTTAGCTAGTGGAGAATCTTTGTGCTTTAACAGGCCATATAGCCCAGGGACTGGGCATGGACACATGTGTGGTTTGGGAACACAGTTTTAAAGCAAGTCTTTGGGGCTTCTTACTTTAAAAATATCAAAAGTAGTCTGATACAAATTCACATTTTGTAGGACTTCCCTGGTGGCACAGTGGATAAGAATCTGCCTGCCCATGCAGGGGACACGAGTTTGATCCCTGGAAGATTCCACATGCCACTGAGCAACTAAGCCTGTGCGCCACAACTACTGAACCCTTGCTCTAGAGCCCTCAAGCTGCAGCTTCTGAAGCCTGCTCGCCTAGAGCCTGTGCTCAGAAACAAAGAGGAGCCATTGCAGTGAGAAGCCCTCCCACAACAACCAGAGAGTAGCTCCTATTCTCCGGAACTAGAGAAAGCCGTAGCAGCAATGGAGACCCAGTGCAGCCAAAAATAAATAAATCAAATACAGCAGGGTGTGCATGTCAAAAAAAAAAAAATGAAACCTTTAAAAAAATATTCACAGTTTTTAAAGACTCCTCAGTCACATGGTCTACGGCGTGGCATAGAGCCAGACATGCCTAAGACAACTGAGTACCCGCATACAAACAGTCACAAATCTGGCCATTCTGCTCTTTTGCTGGGTCATCGTTTTTGAGCATCTGACAATCAGCACCTGGGTCCCAAAAGACCAGCTTTCAGTAGCCCATTGGCAAGTCGAATAACTTCAAAATTCTGCCCCAAGTCTTTGACACCTTTGACAGATGCACCTCCCGATTGCACAGCCTTTGGCCACTTGCACTTTTTTCTCAAAAACCATTCTGTCATTTATTTCAGTGGGAATCTTAATAATGCTGTGCTGGGCACTGTGCTGTGCATTGTAAGGAAGAGATGAAGAAGTAAGCTGTGCCCTTCTGGTTTCTAGGGAGAATGGGGTTCAGCAGGAATAGAGGACATGTATACTTTTACGTTAGCTAGAGTACGGCACATCGCATATGCAAGTCATAAATGAAGCACTGTCCTGGCTCCCTTCTTCATTATTCTAGCGTGATGAGATGCTCCTTCCTCATGACTCAATTTTCCCACCTCTGCTTCAAGAGTATGGCAGCTGCATAATATGTTGTGGTTATCAGCCCAGAGCATACATTTCTTGAGCCAGTTCCTTGACATTCATTAAATACCTTCAGTACCTATCCAAGTTGTGGTATATGGTAGAGTTTTGAAAATTATTATTGCCTAAAATGAATGGACGGATGGACAGGTGGTAACTGTGTGTGTGCTAAGTCGCTTTAGTCATGTCCAACTCTGTGTGATGCTATGGACTATAGCTCGCCAGGCTCCTCTGTCCATGGGATTTTCGAGGTAAGAATACTGGAGTGGGTTGCCATGCCCTCCTCCAGGAGACCTTTCTGACCCAGGGATGGAAACCATGTCTCTTATGTCTCCTGAATTGGCAGGTGGGTGCTTTCTAACTAGCGCCACCTAGGAAGCCTGAGTTGATGAATCATCAAAAAAACCCAGATGTCCATAAGTTTTTCTGTGATCAGACTGATATAAGTTTCGGGGTTTAGAGGCCTTTGCCTTCAATCTATTACTGATTTTGTTCTGTAAACTCAGGAGTAAAATCACCATGATGAGGACAATAAAAAGGAGTTTAGTTGGCTCATTTGTATCTTGTACCATTACCCTTCCCTTGTCGTAAATGGTATACCAGAGCAAGTCTTCATCTTTGCCACCATGACCTTAGAAACTAGCTTCTTTACTTCCACTGAGTACTTGCTCACTTTCTGGCCCAGTTTTATAATTTTCTTATCAGTCCCCCGAGGACAAACTCTGACCTCAGTCAGTAATTCATTTCTGGGGACACAGAAATCATCTCAGCTAGTTCATAAGGAGATTATCACCCAGGCAGTGCTCATTAGTAAGTGGAAATACAGACAAGGATCAATGGACATACCATTTCCAGTGCTATAAACTTGGAAGAGCTTTTAAACTATAAGGAGCTTTGAGTCTATCTGATTACTTAGGAGGAGGAAGAATTAAAACTCATTTTTATACTGCTTGGGTTAATAGTAACATCATTTGTATGATATTGAGACAGCTTAAATTAAATATCAAAAGGTTAAACTATTGAATGACTTATGAATCCTGGTACTTAATACAGTGAGTAGATGGTAAAGGAAATAAAGAAAATGTGCTTTTTCTTAGTTGAGTAAATGTTAAGTAAATGGCAGTAAATATATAAATTCCACTGGTAGTTCTGCCTCTTCTTAGTATAACCATTTCAATGATTAGAGCGGCAACTAAATGCCAGAATGATAGGTGATTTCCATACATTATCTCCGACTCATAGTACTATAAGGTAAGCTCTATTTCCCCTATTTTACAGATGAGGAAACTGGGTCTCACAGAGGTTAAATAGCTTTCCCTGGTCACACAGCTAAGAAAGAGCTCCCAGAAATCAAACCTAGATCTATCTCAATCCATGAATAAAATATTTACATGGACATAAATCAACAAAATGAATGACATTGAACCTCGTCAAGGAATTTAGTTGTAGAAGCTTGACAGTGGTACGTAGTTACCACATAAAGCCAGATATTCTAGCCTGTGGACAAGAATGTGCCTGGCATATCAGTAAACAAAGGATATTGCTGCCATCAAGCCAGCAGTCACAAAAGCCACTCCAGACTATGCATCCTGACAGGGATTCATGATGGAGAAAAAAAAAAAGACAGAGGCCCTAGATAGCTAAGGTACTTATCAAAGAAATGATTTCAGTGAGCCCAGACTCTCTTCTCTTACACAGAAAGGTGCTAAATTCTTTAACTTGAGATGTTTGGTTTTCTTTAAGAGTAATCTCTGATGTTCTATCTGTGTTTTTTTTTTTTTTTTGCAAAAACTCCTCTATGTCCTGGCTTCTCCCATATCTCTTTGGAGCAGTTCCTGGGAGNATGGCAGTAAATATATAAATTCCACTGGTAGTTCTGCCTCTTCTTAGTATAACCATTTCAATGATTAGAGGGGCAACTAAATGCCAGAATGATAGGTGATTTCCATACATTATCTCTGACTCATAGTACTATAAGGTAAGCTCTATTTCCCCTAATTTACAGATGAGGAAACTGGGTCTCACAGAGGTTAAATAACTTTCCCTGGTCACACAGCTAAGAAAGGCCTCCCAGAAATCAAACCTAGATCTATCTCAATCCATGAATAAAATATTTACATGGACATAAATCAACAAAATGAATGACACTGACCTCGTCAAGGAATTTAGTTGTAGAAGCTTGACAGTGGTACGTAGTT
This sequence comes from Neotragus moschatus, assembly GCA_006410615.1. Taxonomy (NCBI): domain Eukaryota; kingdom Metazoa; phylum Chordata; class Mammalia; order Artiodactyla; family Bovidae; genus Neotragus; species Neotragus moschatus. The sequence continues at coordinate 764,741 of SJYA01001566.1, read as the reverse complement.
ACCACATAAAGCCAGATATTCTAGCCTGTGGACAAGAATGTGCCTGGCATATCAGTAAACAAAGGATACTGCTGCCATCAAGCCAGNACCTCGTCAAGGAATTTAGTTGTAGAAGCTTGACAGTGGTACGTAGTTACCACATAAAGCCAGATATTCTAGCCTGTGGACAAGAATGTGCCTGGCATATCAGTAAACAAAGGATACTGCTGCCATCAAGCCAGCAGTCACAAAAGCCACTCCAGACTATGCATCCTGACAGGGGTTCATGATGGAGGAAAAAAAAAGATAGAGGCCCTAGATAGCTAAGGTGCTTATCAAAGGAATGATTTCAATGAGCCCAGACTCTCTTCTCTTACACAGAAAGATGCTAAATGCTTTAACTTGAGATGTTTGGTTTTCTTTAAGAGTAATCTCTGATATTCTATCTGTATTTTTTTTTTTGCAAAAACTCCTCTATGTCCTGGCTTCTCCCATATCTCTTTGGAGCAGTTCCTGGGAGTGATCCGAGAGACTATTTTCCAGGCTTAAGTCCTCTGAAAATCTGCCAAATAGAACATAATTCTCAACTTTTAGGTTCTGTGTGTGTGTGTGTTTTTTTCCCCAGACAACAAGCCTTTCCATGGTCTGCCACTCAGGATTTGGCCACTATTTTTCTCCATCTTACTTCAACAGTGCTTGTCTTGATGAAAATCACAATATCAGTTCTATACACCTGAGTGAACTTAAGGATTTCTTTTTTTAACCTGTCTCAGAGACACTGGAAGTTTTCGATTTCCTCTAATTGTTAGTAAAATGTTTTAACTATGTTACAAGAATCTCTGATATAAGTTAACAAGAGACATATTTTGAAGGCTTTCCCTTCACAGGAAATTCAGGAGTCTACGTAAAGCATGCCTCTATGAAGCTGATGCTGGCGGGATGCTCAGGATATAAAAGTGAGCAGAAGCTGCTCTTGTCTTCATGGAATGCATAGTCTACCAGGAGAGCTGGATTATCAATGAATATGTCTGTTGTGCTAGTAGCTCAGTCGTGTCTGACTCTTTGCGACCCATGGACTGTAGCCCACCAGGCTCCTCTGTCCATGGAATTCTCCAGGCAAGAATACTGGAGTGGGTTGCCATTCCCTTCTCCAGGGGGTCTTCTCGACCCAGGGATCAAAGCCGGGTCTCCTGCATTGCAGGCAGATTCTTTGCCATCTGAGCCACCAGGGAGGCCCTTATAAATGAATAATCATGTTCAATAATTTGATCACTTGGTAGCAGTAAAGATACAATGTTAATAATTATATAGTAGAATAAGTGTTTCAAAATGAAGTTCAATACAATAGTTTATCAAAGGCATAAGACTTAAGCCTGGGCTCAGGGGAAGCTTTTCAGAAGTAATGCGTAAAGGAGGGAGGAGCCTTTCAGGCCAAAAGAGCATTTCATCAGTGCCTGCTCTGGCACTGTGGGGAGGGGCTTAGCACATCATAGAACTGAAGGAAGAACCTAGTATGGGGAACAGAGGAGAGTGATGAGAATTGAGACTACAGAGGCAGACAGTGTCCAGACACAGAGCAATACATGCTTTGTGGGCCTGGGTAAGGATTTTGGTCTTTATCTTAGGGACAATAGGGATCCACTGAAGAGTTTTAACCAAGGGTCAGGAGTGGTGGGTGTGAGTAACAGAAAGACTGGAAGGGGAGCGGAATAGATGCAGGCCCACCAGGTGGGAGGTTGTTGTCAGCAGTTGGGGCCAGAGATAAGGATGGCTCAGCCTGGGGTAACAGCCGAAGTGGTGGGAGGTATGTTTAGTTGTGAGAAGTGAGTGCCTTGGGCAAGCACATGAGAGAGGAGGGGAAATCAGAGGCTTGGAAAGTTTCTGACAACTTGTCTGAACATGATACTGGCAGGTGTTTAAAATTAGGGGTCCAAACGACATTTTGCTTGGGTTTACCCTTCCTGGAAGTTATTCAGAAACATGAGATAAATATTTAGATTATGAGAAAGGATAAAAAACTTCTCTCTTTTATAAATCCATGTCATTCTGAGGGAGAGAGACATTGGTGATTTTATTTAGTCCCTATTTAGTCCCTTGACCAGTGAGGGCTGTGGTGGGTGGGTGCTCACAGTTAGGAGATTGAAGCTTCAGCTAACTCTCAGAGACTGGGTTGTTCTGAACTGTCCAGTCAGCCTGGAGCAGAAAGGAATGGCTTTAACAGTTGAAGTGCAGAATTCGTGCTCAGTTCTCCCATACCCAAGGGAAGCTCATGCCTTTACATTGTTACCTTTCCTTGAAAAGGGACTTCAGACCATTTCTGAAAGATCTGTAGAGATCTGAAGGCTCAAAAACAAGTCTTCTTTGTAAAAATTCTTTCAGTAAACTGGTTGTCAAAAACAAAACAAAACTGTCCATTCCTTTGATATAATTAACTTAAAAAAAAATCATGCTGGAGCCCTCTCAGTCTTTTGGACTAAGGAGCAAGATGGTAAGAACCAACACAGAACAAAACCACACAGTGGGAGTCCCCTCTCCCTTCTTTTCTAACACCCTTGCTCTTTTCCACATTGAGCTTCTGTGACTCGTATTTCTTTTTAGATGCTTGTTTCCCAGTAACTGAATTCTTACTTGCCTACTCCAGGAGTCATCCTATATTGTTATTCTCCCTGGAGTAGTTTTTACAAGACCCTGCCTAACATGTTAGGAAAAAAATTGCGTTTGGAATCGTGGTATTTCAAGCCCTCTGCTAATGCAAAGATGGTGTTGCCAGGGCTCGCTAGTACTAGGTACTAGTTGTCTACTGACCATGCACTAGCACAGATTATAATCAACTATTACATTGAAATTCACCCATTATTCAGTTTTTAGTAGTATTGATGATTTGATGAATTAAATCCATATTAAAATTCTATTTGAATTTCAAAATCTCTTCCCCCACTAACCTATAAGAACTGGTGACAATCTCAGCTAACAACCCTGTGTGTCACAGTTCAGTGTTACGTACTGTCTCCTCTCTTTTGCTCTCACTGCTGCAGAGAAAGGACCAGAAGTTAGGCACCAAGATGAAAAATAGGAGCGGATGGACAAGTATAGGCTGTTGAACCTTGGACAGTTAATGCCTGATAATGTTAGAAGAGCAAATAAAACAGACATGCATGAAGATATTTTTTCTTTTTATGTGTACATATACATAACTCAGTCGTCTTAGAATTGTATGCTTTCGGATTTGATTTTTTAAGAAAACCAAAACAGAATGCCTTTTTGCCTGTTCTCTGGGATGCCAAGAAAAGGGATTAGAGATTTTTTAAGTTGATTTCCCCAAGTGAGACAATTTCTTGTCTAATTTTACCCTGCCATTCTTAAAATCATCATCCTATGAATCTCAATGCATTTTAACTGCATAAGTGCACATCTCTCGGTTATATCTTTTTCTAATATTTATAAAACCTCCCACAAATGAATTGGTTTCCTTGCCATCAAGGTTGGAATAAAAAATATTGCAGTCTGGGGCTCCAGTTCCCACAGAGACGCGGTAGATGGCAGTGTGCAACGGCAGATTCCCATCTCTCGGCCTTGCAGGGGCAACTGACTGGGAATAGATGGAATCTCTGGACAGGAGTGTTGTTCTTTCCAGCTCAGTCAGAGGAAGAGGTCATCTTCCTAGGAAACGATTTCTCCACAGAAACTTAGTTTTGCCGAATCAGTAAACTGAAGTTACTTGAAATACTTTGACACCAAAGAATCTTAAGCTTCTTTAATTTAAGCCTGAAAAAAATCTGCACTTCAAAACTCTTCTTCAGTGCATGGAGTAATCTTTCAGTTATATGCTGTGCTGACCTCACTGTGCTTGATTTTTTATTAATTCCTGAACAAGATCACTCTGGGAAACCTACAGATAAATCCTCTGGACATTTCATAAGCACAAGCTGGATATACTTTTTGATTTGACTTTTCAACATCCTGGCTGGACTGATTTGAGCATCAGTATATACCTTCAAGGCCATGTTTAATTAGGTGACTGTTATTTGATTATTTTAAAACATTTTTATATTTTTACGTAATAGCTCCCCTAAAACTTAGTGATGTTTTTCCAATAGCCTGAAATATATGTAAGATAGTTTAAATTTTTTATTACAGAAGAGAGGCATCTGGGATAGTTTTGTTGAAGATTTTAAGACTGTGATTACTTCATTAATAAGCAAATAAATCATTTCTAATATGCTTCTCATTTTAAACACTAACAGAGGAGACCTTGGTCAATACCAGTGACGTAGTTTTTTTTTTAAGAGAATTTCTAGAAGTTTTTAGAGGAAAGATATTATGCATAAATTGTGTACAACACTGTATTACATTGAAATTTAATACTTTAAGTAGACATGCTCATGCCTTCCCGCCCTTTCTTCCTTTTTTTTTTGTTATACTGATTTTTTTTTTTAATTTTTAAAATTTTTTATTTTTTTCCATCTCAGGTGTACATGAGTTCCCAATCTTGAACCCCACCCCCCACCTCCCATATCAACTCTCTGGATCATCCCTGTGCACCAGTCCCAAGCATCCTGTATCCTGTATTGAATATAGACTGACGATTTGTTTCTTACATGATAGTATACATGTTTCAGTGCCATTCTCCCAAATCCGCCCTTTCTTCCTATCTGGATTTGTGTTCTTGAATTGGGAGCTTTGCTCTGACCTCCATTCTGCAGTGTATGTGGTTGCCTGGCCTTTCTAACTTGGATTAATATGCTACATCAAATTTCTTTTCCCAGACTTCCTTGTCCATTTAGAGTTCAGACCTGTGTCCAATGACACAGTTCCCTGGAACTCCTAGCTTTGGCTTTTCCTGGCTTGACTCCCTNGGATTTGTGTTCTTGAATTGGGAGCTTTGCTCTGACCTCCATTCTGCAGTGTATGTGGTTGCCTGGCCTTTCTAACTTGGATTAATATGCTACATCAAATTTCTTTTCCCAGACTTCCTTGTCCATTTAGAGTTCAGACCTGTGTCCAATGACACAGTTCCCTGGAACTCCTAGCTTTGGCTTTTCCTGGCTTGACTCCCTCTTCTGGCTCCAGTTAGGCTGAACTGCTAGATCTTCTCAAGGGTTGATTCCATTGGCCTTCGGGTTCCAGAGTTGTGTTGTCAATTGCAGGAGTCTCTTTTCCTCAGTGTTTTTAACATGATCTTTTGGGAGTTTCTTTTCCCCTTCCTTAAATGGTGGTGTTGCCCAGGGTCCTGCCCTAGGCCCTCTTTTCTAATCTTCTAGGCTTTCATTTACATGTTCATGCCCCTTCCAGTTCCAAGTCTGCAGAGCCTTCCCTTGAGATTCAGAACTTAGATGCCTCACATCAACAGAGGCACTTAGATGTCCCCCTGCTGCCAATGGCAGGGCCATCACAGCAGATAGTAGTACGTTATTTGTGGCAGAAGTATAAGTGCGTGTGTGCTCAACTGTGTCTAACTCTTTTCGACCCCATGGACTGTAGCCCACCACACTCCTCTGTACATGGGATTCTCAGGCAGGAATACTGGAGTGGGTTGCCATTCTTCCTTCAGGGGATCTTCCCAACCCAGGGATCAAACTGGCATCTCTTGCATCTCCTGCATTGACAGGTGAATTCTGTACCACTGCGCCAGCTGGGAAGTGTTAGAAGTACAGGAATCAATAAAGAAATTCATTACAGACTATCAATCCATAATACTTATTAGACACTTCCTGTGGGCAATTGTGGGTAATTGGAATTATTTTAGGATGCGAGGAGAGCTTGGTTAGAATATAAAGCTATACCAAGTACCTCCAGTCCATTCATGTAGATTAGTTGACATTGCTTTCAATGGTCTTTGGTGCCATTTTAAGAAGTGAGCATTAATAGGTATGAAGATTCTGAAAAGAGGATGCCTAAAAACAGACCAAACTATGCTGTCCTCTGTTATCTAGGTATAGATGTGGTTTAAAGATGTTTGAGTAACGAGTAGTCGGGCACATACCACACACCATCTTGTCTACTTAACAGTGTTATTTACTTTCTCATATACTTGTCTCACCTCCGTTAATTGTGCTGTAACATGCAGGGCATCAGCAGTACCATTCCTGTATGAAGGTCGCCTCAGTGTTTTAACAATGTGTGTGTCTCACAGATAGCAGATGCTCATTGGATGTTTGTGTGTAAAACCTGGGATGTAGCTGGCTCTTCTGAAGGAGAGTTATTTTGGTTAGTTTATTTGGACTTAACTCATGACGACGGGTAACACAGCGTGTTATGTTTATAGTAACTGAAACACTTGACTGTATAAGGCAGCCTGCATTGTGTACACAAAACTGGGCAGTCTTTTCTAATTAGTCATTGCCATTTCTTGTCTTGCGATGATCTGAGGAACTCTAGTAGAACTGCAAAAAAACTGAGAGCCAGTGTCCAAGCAGAAAGAACACTTAGAAGTATAGATAAGCCAATAAGTCACACCTATCTCTGCAGTTAGATGATAAACTGTCAGAAAAATGAAAAATATGGTAGAAAATATAGCTGGGGTCCAGGGTTTTCAATCCCCGGGTAAAGTCTGATGACATTGTCAAGATAGCATGGATCCATATAGCTCCAGAAACTTAAAAAAAAAAAAAAAACCAATCTAGGTTAGCACCTATTTTAACTGACCTTCAATTGGATTGGACTATATGCATAAAATATACCGATTTTAACAGGGTAGAAATTTATTTCTGTCTCCTGTGAAAGACACTGCTGCCTGCTGCATACTAAGTTGTTTCGGTTGAGTCCAACTCTTTGTGATCCTATGGACTGTAGGCTCTTCTGTCCATGGGATTCTCCAGGCAAGAATCCTGGAGTGGGTTGCCGTTCCTCCTTCAGGGGATCTTTAGAGTCTTTTATGTTTCCTGTATTGGCAGGTGGGTTCTTTACCACTAGTGCCACTTGGGAAGCCCCGTGAAAGACACCAGAGATACTTAATCCAGAGGACTTTAGTAGCACATCAGGGTCACACAGTTTGGTGATGGCAAAACTTTAAATTCATCATCTGAGAGGTTAAATGATAACAGCATCTGCCTTCTGTGCTGCATAGATTTAATACTAGAAAACGTGACATACTTAGAAAAATGCCTGGAAACACAGTGAAAATCCTAAATGTTAATATTATTAGGGACTTTGGCTTAATCAAGAGATCACATCCATAAGTGAAAACTAACGCTGTGATAACTTACTTGTAGGAAGGATGCAGGGTGTTATGAGAAGATATAATTGGGGTTTCTGGAACTTCTCTGGTGGTTCAGTGGTTAAGATCCTACACCTCACTGAAGGGGGCACAGTTCCATCCCTGATCTGTGAACTAGAATCCCACATGGCTGAGCGTTGGCCCGGTGGCTGGCTGAAACTGGTTCTAGGCAGAGAGAACTAATCTGTCCTGAATCGGGAGGGAATATGGGAAAGGACTAAAAGGAGAGTGTGTGGGGGAATATGGGGAAGGACTAAAAGGAGAGTTTGTGGATTCTAGATGAGTCTGGAGAGAGGGGCAGCTTCCAAGGGGACATAGTAGGGATTTTGGTCTGTAACTGAAGAGCGGTGGGCCTGCTCATCCAAAGAGGATGCCTGGAGGCTGATTCCAGCTGGATCCAGCCTTATTCGTGAACCTGATTGTTGGTCTCTGACCTCTGGGAGGCTGGTGAGCCCCTGAGCTGGAGGGGACTGTGGGCAGGGCTCACCTAACTACCTGAATTCCCTGAAGTCCAGGTGGTGCAGCTCCAGGCTTTTGAAGAGATTTGCAGGCTGCTTTCAATAATACATTGAATGTCAGATAGTTATGGGAAAAGGAAATTTATTTTGACTTAGACTTCCTCACCTACACAAAAATATTTCGACAGCCCTAAACCAGAGGAGAAACATATGGATAATCTGAAAACACTTATATTTGGCTCTAGAAGTTGCAAAGATAAACAGCCCCAGGGGCAGGGTTATGTGTACGTCATTGTTCCTGCAAATTCACACTGACTTCCTCTGGCCTCTGCAAACTCACACTGACCCTTGCTCAGAGTCTGGGACCTACAGGGTGACAGAAGAGTGAGTCTACTAGGGGTGACTAAGCAATACTTGATTTGAAGGCAGGTGTGTAAGGTCACTGAAACTTACATGGAGACCCAGACTAGAATTTGGTGTTTTTTTATAGGTAATTTTCTGTAGATAAAGGACTCTGTGGCTAGTTCTTATCCAGAGAGGAACACACCTGGTGAATAAAACACATAAACATTATTCAATTTTTTTCTCAATATTTTTGAAAATAAAATCAGAGGTTTCAAAAATTAAGAGGTCCTGAATAATACCAGAGTGGAGGTTATACTTTATCAAATATGTAANAGATAAAGGACTCTGTGGCTAGTTCTTATCCAGATAGGAACACACCTGGTGAATAAAACACATAAACATTATTCAATTTTTTTCTCAATATTTTTGAAAATAAAATCAGAGGTTTCAAAAATTAAGAGGTCCTGAATAATACCAGAGTGGAGGTTATACTTTATCAAATATGTAACTAAGGAATCTCATCATCCTTGGCTTTTTTTTGTAGACAGTCTGTCCCTTACAATAAGTGCACATTCTGTATATTCTAAAGTGCCTAAAATATTCTCTTCGTGGAGCTTGCCAGGTCTGCAAAGCATGGCTCCTTTTGAAGAGGAGAGCATGAGCGCTCCATTAGCGGGCTTTGGTGGCATTAATAATTCAGAGAAGTGCCCTCTGTCTTCTTTCAGATGCACAGAAGGGTCCAGTTTAATGTATCACAGGGGAACAGAGCAGAGAGGAGATGAGTCCACACCAGGGGATGGAAGCTGATTGTGAAAAGCTCCCCCACCACAGCTGCTGCCTTTTGAAAAATATAAACACGGTTTAAGTAAACACATCATCATCTTGTAGGAATGTTAGACAGGGCTGACTATGCCCTTTCCCTCACCAAAGGCTGCGTCTTATCTAACTAGCATATGTGAAAGTCGATTTCTTTTTTAATCAGGAAGCTACAGAAACAAGCTCATTTTGTGATTTAATCTTAACTTGTTAGCACTAATGGTAATTAAAATTTATTCTCAAAATTAAAAAAATCTTCATACATTTTTGATATGTTGTCATGAGAGTATTAAGATATTATAGATAAGTGGCTCTAAATATTTCCAGCACTTGAAAATTTTAAAAATGACATTTCTCCCTGAACTCAGAATTATGGTAGTAAGGAATCTAGAATCAAAGTATTTCTGGGGAAGAAATATTTCTTCCAGCATACCAAGTCTCAGAGGCAGCAATGACTCAGTGTTATAATCAAGCCACCATTCGGATCTGGCTGAAAAATGTATGTCAATGAGAGATGATGCTTTTTGTCATGTTAAACATCTGTTGGGCCTGTGAGATGTCAAACGCTGCCATAGAGAACAATTTGACTTGGCATGATCATCGTAGCTAATAATTGAAACAGAAAGAAAAAGAAAGAACCCTCATCATAATTGGGCAAAGGTATGAAGATGGTTCATATTTAAACACATAATATGAGTTAGTTCTGAGATTACAGAAGCCACACAAAAAGATGGTTGGGTTCATCATTAGGATCTTTGGTTGTCAAGAAGCTGAGATTTGGGGCTTCCTCTTAGAGTCATGAAATCTGTTGTACAGCAATGGTCCTTCAATAATGGCCAGAGGATTCCTGACCATTAGAGTCCCTATTAGGGCATCTAGTACTAATTAGGGCAAACTCTTCCCTTTCCAACTAAATATCTGTGGGAAGCCAAATTTTCTTCACATAGTTCAACCAAAACAACATATGACAACAGATTGCAGAGGCAGATATAAGGATCCATCACTCTTCTGTTAAGCAGGAATTACAGAAGTTTGCAAACATGCAAAACAGTGGCATTCTTCTCACTACTTTTTTGCTCCAGAGGAAAATGTTATTTTTTATAAAACTGTTATTTATGTTAACGTATAGTAGTTTTGTTATCTTAAATGAATTAAATATATTCTTTAAAATTTTCTGTTTTAATTTCTAATGGTGTATATGTACAGAAATAGAATTCACATAAGCACAAAGATTTTGAGATTTTGTGGGTACTTAGTCAAGTTTAAGAGTGTGAGAAGTCTTGAGATTAAGATTTAAAAATTTTGAGACCC
>SJYA01001566.1:704396-754532 GCA_006410615.1 Neotragus moschatus | reverse complement strand
CCTAGGTCTCCCACACTGTGGGCGGATTCTTTACCAGCTAAGCCACTAGTCCTATATATTTTTCAAATTATTTTCCATGGTAGGTTATCATCAGTTCAGTTCCATTAGTTAGTCATGTCCAACTCTTTGCAACCCCATGGGCTACAGCGTGTCAGGCCTCCCTGTTCATCACCAATTCCCGGAGTTTACTTAAGCTCATGTCCATTGAGTTGGTGATGCCCTCCAACCATCTCATCCTCTGTTATCCCCTTCTCCTCCTGCCTTCAATCTTTCCCAGCATAAGGGCCTTTTCCAAGGAGTCAGTTCTTTGCATCAGGTGGCCGAAGTTGGAGCTTCAGCTTCAGCATCAGTTCTTCTAATGAGTATTCAGGACTGATTTCCTTTAGGTTTGACTGGTTTGATCTCCTTGAAGTCTAAGAGATGCTCAAGAGTCTTTTGCAATACCACAGTTCAAAAGCATCAATATTTTAGCACTCAGCTTTCTTTATAGTTCAACTCTCACATCCATACATGACTACTGGAAAAACCACAGCTTTAAATAAATGGACCTTTGTCAGCAAAGTAATGTGTCTGCTTTTTATTATGCTGTCTAGAGTGGTTGCAGCTTTTCTTCCAAGGAGCAAGTGATGGGAATACCAGACCACCTCACCTGCCTCCTGAGGAACCTGTATGCAGGTCAAGAAGCAACAGTTAGAACTAGATAGGGACCAATGCGGAGAAGGCAATGGCACCCCACTCCAGTACTCTTGCCTGGGAAATCCCATGGACGGAGGAGCCTGGTGGGCTGTAGTCCATGTGGTCGCTAAGAGTCGGACACGACTGAGCGACTTCACTTTCATTTTTCACTTTCACGCACTGGAGAAGGAAATGGCAACCCACTCCAGTGTTCTTGCGTGGAGAATCCCAGGGACAGGGGAGCCTGGTGGGCTGCCGTCTAGGGGGTCGCACAGAGTCGGACACGGAATGAGATCTTCCGTTTGAGAAACGTCAGAATGACCAAAGAAGAGGCAATTTGGTAGACTTTGTTGCTAGGAAACTTTTTTATTGATTTGTGGATATATTTTGTAAACCTTGGTGCTAAATAAATTTGTAGCTTCAAAGGATTGTTATTAAGCACTTTAAAGCCTCAGATTTTTAGCCTTTACTTGAGGATAATTCTGTTTCTCAGCCAAATATCTGTGATGATCAGAGACTACATTGTACGTTTATTTTGTAGTATATACAATGGGGAGTTGTAAATTATAAACTAAATTATTACATTCTGTGAATAGGAACAGTATCTTTTTCATTATTTAATACCTTTACTATAGTAAAATTCCTGATAATGATAACTGCCTTGGGAAAAAGAATGAGACGCCGGGTTGAGATATTTTGACATGAAATTCAAATGTGAGAGACAAAGATACTGGGAAAGAAAGAAAATTTTCATTTTTACTTTCTTGAAAAACAGAACTTTTCACGGAGGTGGATATCGCTAGTGGTGACTCATGTTTGTTCTAATGCCCGCTTGCATGCTCAGTCATGTCTGACTCTTTGCGACCCACTGGACTGTAGCCCTCCAGGCTCCTCTATTCATGGGATTTTCCTTGCAAGAGTACTGGAGAGGGTTGCCATTTCCTCCTCTATGGGATCTTCCTGACCCAGAGATCAAACCCGTGTCTTTTACGTCTCTTACATTGCAGGCGGATTCTTTACCACTGAGCCATAAGGGCAGCCCTTTTTTTCTAATTGGAATGCTCAAAATAATTGGTATATCGGGTGGTTGTCAAAGTGGTATGCTATATATGATGGCCAAAGAGGTGCCAATAGGGTCAGTCAGAAAGTATCAAGTTTTGTAACCAAGCAGAACGCTATGGGGCCTTTCTGGGACAGACCCCTCCCCTATATCCTCTGCTTTAGCTCCTGTCTGAAGTGTGTAGATAGTAGTATCTGATGCACATTTCCACAGTTGTTCTATGGATGCTAAAACCCCTACCAAATGGAAGAAGTTAACTCCTTGATGACCACGAACATATAGCCCCTAGGCCTGCTATTGCCTAAGGACTGATAATATTAACCACAGCGACCCTACTCTCTTACCTCACCGTCAACCAATCAGAATCGTGCATGAGCTGATTACAGGCTCTGGGATGCTCCTTCCTCACCTGGCGTTTAAAAATGCTTTACTGAAACCCATCGGGGCTTCAGGGGTTTTGACATTAGCTGTCCTGGACTTCTTGCTTGGTGTCTTGCAATAAACACTGCACTTCCCTTCTCCACAGAACTGTCAGTGGGTTGCCTTTACTACACATGAGTGGGCAGATCCCCGTTTGGTCCAGTAACAGTTTCTCTAAGATTATGAACTTTCTGGAATCGATTATGTAAGGAGAGAAACGACTGTTTAGAATGTTGGGTCCTCACACATCCAATCTGAAGTTTGTGCCCCTCCCTCTCCATGACACCCATACTGTCCTAGACTGCAGTTTACCACACCCTAGTCTTAAATGCTCATGATGGCTCCTTTTCAAACCATTCAGGTGCTTTCGGGTTGTTGTATTTCTAAAATTTTACTGAGTCAGCCACTTCCAAGGTCACATCTGTCCTAGAAGAGCTGGGTTGGGACATATTCTGGACTCTGCCTTCGACTTCTTTTCCAAAGAGCCCCAGAGACTCAGAATTGTTGTAGGAAGAGGGTCCATTCCAGGGCCTGAGAGTGGGCTCTTGTCTAACACTCGGATATGAATTGTCTGAAAAGACACAAGTACTGACAAAACAAAAGACTTTACAGTAAGTCCCCTACGTACGAACTTGCAAGTTGCAAACTTTAAAAAATGAAAGATGTGTTTGCGTGTCCAGGCACTAAGTTAGTTCACTTGTCTAGCACACACTGTCACATGCGTGCACGTCCTCTACAAGTGGCTGTGGTGTTGTGTACTTTACAGTACTGTGTAGAGTCCAGTGGTACGGTAACCTTATTTCAAGCCCAAGATGTCCTGAAGCAAGCATAAAAGCAGCAGCGGAATAGCTGGTACTGCTAAGAAGTGCCAAGTAAGAGTGATGAAACTTGCTGTGCAACACAAGGAGCTTACTAATGATGAAATTGAAGACTCAGAGAAGTGATGGAGACAAGAGGAAGAAGAAGTAACTGAAGAACCAAGGAGATTCCTGATGCAGGAAGCAGAAATGGGAAGGGGATTTTCTTTATTTGAGGAGGTGCTATTAGTTTTGGGGCCACAGAACTCGAACGTAGAACAGTACACGAAAGTTGTAGCAGCCGTTCAGAGTGCAATCCATGTCATATATAGAGTGCTACCGTGTCATCTATAACAAGAAAAAAGATCTACTCCCCAGACATCACTGGATTTTTTTCAAGAGGGTGGATAGAATTGACTCCAGCAAGGAGCCGGAACCTGTGCCANGTGAAGGGGATTTTCTTTATTTGAGGAGGTGCTATTAGTTTTTGGGCCACAAAACTTGAACGTAGAACAGTACACGAAAGTTGTAGCAGCCGTTCAGAGTGCAATCCATGTCATCTATATAGTGCTACCGTGTCATCTATAACAAGAAGAAAAGATCTACTCCTCAGACATCACTGGATTTTTTTCAAGAGGGTGGATAGAATTGACTCCAGCAAGGAGCCGGAACCTGTGCCATCAGCGTCAGGAATGAGTGAAACTTCCGCTTGCTCTCCGTCTCCTGTTGCTGATGACCCTTTAGCTCTACCATCTCCCACCTCTTCTACCTCCTCCAGTCAGTAACTCTTGCCTGTTCTCTTGATGCCAGCCCCTGTACGCCAGCTGTTGTCTGTGCTACTGAATTTTTCAGGGTACTTTACTGTAAGATGGAAAATGTTTTCTTGTTTTTTGCTTGTTCATTTTTTATGTATTATTTGTGTGAGAAGTATTTTAAACCTATTACAGCACGGTACTATATAGCCTATTATGTTAGCTTGTTGGACTTCCCAACAAATTGGACTTAAATGCACTCTCAGAAAGGAACTCATTCCTATGTAGGGAATTTACTGTGTTGGAAAGGGGTGGCAGCTGGGTGGAGAGTGGCAGGATAAGGGAACCCAGGAGAACTGCTCTGCCATGGGGCTTACAGTCTCAGGTTTCATGGTAATAGGGTTAGTTTCCTGCTTGTCTGTGGCCAGTCATCTTGTCTGGCCCATATTTGATCTGACTAAGGGTCCTTCCTGGTAGCTCCAGCATCTCTCAGCCAAGACGAATTCGAGTGCAAAGGTTTCTAGGAGATTGGTAGGACAATATTATGGGCTGGCATCTCCTTCCTCCTCTTGGTCCCTCCTGAATTCTCCCAGTTAATTTCAGTGGCAGAAACATGTTCTTACTCAGGATCTCCTGTTATGAGACAACTCCTGCAATTGGTTATCATTGTGTCTGGCCGAGGTGGGCAATTTTGGTAAATGGTTCCCTAACAGAATTGTCACCTCGTGTTTCTTTCTAGCTCCACTGGGAGTGAGGAACAGCTCAGTTTGGGTGTGTTGTTGTTGTTGTTATTGATCCCTGTGATTTTATTTCAGGGGTCTCCTTGCCCTTCTCTGACATGGAGCCTGGGTGGGGACCACCCCAATCCACCTTAACAGGTGTTTGTAATATTGAAACAAGTTTTCTGAGACAATAACTATGATGAGTGATACACTATGATTTTATTTTGTTATATTATATTAGAAAAAATGCTGACCTCACACTAAATTTTATTTCACAACTCAGCAATAGGTTAGAACTACGATTTGAAAAGCTGGGAAAGTCCCTGGCTATTCATGTCTTTGAGTGCTAAAGAGAAGGCAGCCCCAATTTGCTAGGACTAGAGGTTTTCTCAAAGACCATTTGCTTTAAGGCAGCGGTCCCCAACCTTTTTTGCACCAGGGACTGGTTTCATGGAAGAAAATGTNAAAAGATTTGAACCTACCCAAGTATAACTCCTTGGGCAGCTAGACTCAGAAGCAACACATGTTTGATCTACCACCAGATCATATCTCATATCCGAATTAGACTACCAAATTAATCATGGGAAATTGTGCCTCAAAGGCCAAACATCTCCTGGACAAAAAGCCACCTATGTGGATACCAGCTAGGTTTATGTATGCTTGTATGTGTTTGCTTAGTTGGAAATTAAAGAAAATTCTACCCTGAAATGGCCAGGATAGGCCTCTTTGGCATTCAAAAACTGATTTTTGCATGTCCAGTTAAAGCCAGCAGCAGGTAAGTTCCTACTGTGTTAATCAGCCTCCTGGATCCCTGCCTGTAGGGTCTACTTGAAATAAGAATGGAAAGAGTGTCTTCTCTTTTCTAAAATTAGGCTAGTAGGAGAAAATATTTGTAGGGCCAGCTTCTTGGATCCTCTGAATTGGAAAAACTTCTAAATTGTGGAAAAATTTTGGAGAGCTCTCATCTTTTTTTCCGTTGTTCTAATGTGCATTTATTTGTCAATGATGTTGATTTTTTCATATATTTTAAAATTGCAGTATAGTTGATGTACAATATTGTGCAGATTTCAGGTGTACAACATAGTGATTCACAGTTTTTAAAGGTTATATTCCACTTATAGTTTTTATAAGATGTTGGTTATATTCCCTGTGTTATACATCTTTATAGCTTATTTATTTTATACATAGTAGTTTATGAGTACGTTTTATTACCTCAAAATTAGTTATCTGGCCATTCACAACTGCAATGCAGTCTGGAAGGTGTGCACTTCAGCTTTTTAGTCGGTGCTTAATGAAAGGCAATAAAGATGCCATTGACAAAATTTAGGAATAAGTGATATTTCAGGAGAGGATCTATAAAATATTTAGGACTAAAAGTTAATATCTTTGTAATAAGAGGGTAAATTCCTATAAGGAAGCAAGAAAAAGAACCAAAAAATGGCAAAGATTATGATTGAGCTACCTTAATAGTTAAAAATACACAGATGAGATATTAACATCCCAACAATCAATAAAATACAAATTAAAAGTCTGAGATACTGTTTAGAGAGGAGAAAATACAGATATGCGTGTGTGCTAAGTCACTTCAGTCATGTCTGACTCTTTGCGACCTCATGAACTGTAGGCCACCAGGCTCCTCTGTCCATGGGATTCTCCAGGCAAGAATATTGAAGTGGGTTGCCATTTCCTCCCCCAAGGGATCTTCCTGACCCAGTGATTGAACCTGCATTTCTGATGTCTCCTGTGTTGGCAGGCAGGTTTTTTTTTTTTTTTTTTTTTTTATCATTAGCGCCATCTGGGAAGCTCCAAAAAAACCACATCTTCCCTGATGTGAACCCAGGCCTTGGAGATGAAAGCACTGCATCCTAGCCACTAGACCACCAGGGGACTGTGCAAAATATAGATGGATGGGTATCAGAGGCTGATGAGGATGTGGGGAGGTGGAAAACCTCAGCACCGCTGGGGATCATGTGGACTGTATGGTCACGTTGAAAGCAATAAAATAATTTCATGGAATTAAGTATTTACTGTATAGTAATTCTGTAGTATTACTACACTTCAAGAGACTCTTGAGAGTCCCTTGGGTTGCAAGGAGATCGAGCCAGTCAATCTTAAAGGAAATCAGTCCTGAATATTCATTGGAAGGACTGATGCTGAAGCTCCAGCTCCAATACTTTGGCCACCTGATGCGAAGAACTGACTTCTTGGAAAAGACCCCGATGCTGAGCAAGATTGAAGGCAGGAGGAGATGGGGATGATAGAGGATGAGATGGTTGGATGGGATCACCGGCTTGGTGAACATGAATTTGAGCAAGCTCTGGGAGTTGGTGATGGACAGGGAAGCCTGGCAGGCTGCAGTCCATGGGGTTGCAAAGAGTCAGACATGACTAAGTGACTGAACTGAATATTATAGGAAGGTAGTAATAGTAGTAATTACTATATAGACTTTAAACAGTAGGAAACCCTCATAAGAGTATATCATGAGATTTTTATGAAGATGTTTTAACAGCATTATTTGTGGTGGCAAAAAAAGCTGGAACTGATCAGGTCAAATTATTGACCTATACACATTAGTCATAAGGAATCATCCAAGTAGATGTTTAGCCACATGGATACATCTCTAAAATATAAGTTTTGTAATCCTACACTGTTTATGTAACTTAAACATACCCAAACAATAATATATTTTTTAAAGATTCTCACACATATATATACAAATAAAAATAATGAAGTTGGATTGAAAGTACAAATATTTAATATTTTAGGCTGGGAGCATATGGAGTGGGAGGGAAAGTAGATTATATGGGATGAAGGGGATAAACCTCAAAATAAAATAAAGAATAAATGAAGATAATGTGTCATGAGTTAATAGTCTGATAAATCCCATTCTGCTTATCTGACATCTCTAAAATAAACCAGTTACTCTCGAGAAAGAGGAAGGTTTGACAACTTAAGATCTGGCTTGCTGGGAGCCAGGAGGTGGGTAGGTATGGAGCAGTCCACCACAGATTACCTCCCATTCTGTCTTTCAGCAGTCAGATGCATCCACGTACATTCCTCACTGGCCTCTACAAGCATCTGCATTAAGGCCTCTGCTCTACAGAACTTTGTTCCAGATGTGGATATCAGGAGCAGGAGACCTTGTGGGCACAGACCAGTTACATAAGCATAACAGGGTGAGTTAGTTTATCTTAAAAGTTCTTGCTGTGGTGATGAGTTCCCTATGGGCTGAGAATCCCAGACAAGCAGCTCAAAAGATGTTACATGCCCTGAAGTCAATATTCTCCCTAGGAAGGATCCTTCAGAAGGTTTGGACAGAGGAATGATTTTAGGCAAAGTCCATAAAGAAACTTTTATGCGTGCACTGTCTTCTCCCATCATTAGTAATTCAAGTAAGAGACCCATGAGGAGCATAGACCAGGTGAGCGTCTTCTCACCTCTGACTCTATTCTTTGGAAATGAATATTTTTTTCAGATTTTCAGTTCCTAATTAAAGTTTCCAATTTAGCTTGCTTAAAATGTGACAATGCATTCTAAATCCTGCAGGTTTTTGTCAGAAAACAGCAGTTTTTCCATCCATGACTTTCCTTGATTACTAAGGATGTTCTATATTCAAATAGCTGATTACTTGAGACAGTCTTTAAAAATTAACATTCTTTGGTATGAAGTATAAAGAAAACTCAAAAACTTAATATAAAAAAGATATACTCTTTATATAGACTTTGTAACCTATGGATGAAATAAATTTATCTGCTATATTCATAACTGATATGTAACAGGTACAAAAAATTAAGAAAGCTGTAATAAAATGTCCTATTTCAGGTGAAAGTAAAGTCAAAGGAAACCCCAACTCCTCCAGACACTGGTCACCTGTACAGAATATATATTTCATCGCCAAGGGCAGTGCTGGTAAGAAGAGTGATGTGAATGGACTTCATTTTATTGCACTACTTCTTTGTTAACAGAGACCAACAGCCAAGGGGCATTTTGCCAGAGTGTGTTAATAGAATTTCCTCTTCTGCATTTGATAATATAGGAAAAATCAACCAGAACTGGACCTGTGCTTGGTTATGTGTAGATTTGGACACATTAGAGGTTTCTACCATTTTAGAGAAACCAGTTTTTGTATTTAATCCCATTTACTACCACCAGAGTACCTACACTAGAGATCAAAGTGCATTGCAGATAAAATCCACTGCTTTGACAATCCTGGTGAACACTAATTAGTTCACATAGGTAGCTGAAGTACTGACTTTGAAAGTCTACTGAGTTACTAAAATAAATGATACACCTTCTAATAGTTCATAGTTACTGCCAACGGTGATATGAATGGTGAAGAATGTAGAGCAGGACTAGATTACAGGACTTTGTACTATCTTTCTCCAAAATGCACTAGGTCTCATTGAGGAGGCCACCGCTAAACATGGAACAAGTAAAGCAAGGTAGGTCTGGAACATCTTGGTTCATGGGGAAACAGTGGTAGTGTCAGAGATTTCTAGAGTTAATATTGAGAGGGGAAAAGCGACCAGCCCTGCAGAAGCAAATAAGTCAGTTACTACCATGAAGTGAAACGGGTTGAGTTGTACAGAAATTTTGGTTTCATATTCCTAGGGAAGAAAAAAAAAGAGTAACATTGAGTGTGCTGACAGACTATGGGAAGACGTATTAAACACGTGAATTTCAGTTGAGGAAAAGATAGTATACTAAATGATATTATGAGCATTAAACAAGATCGCTATTGAGAAACGTCCATTTGTATTTCCTTAATTATGAGTATCAGCCATCTCAGCTGCCCAGATTATGTGTTTATCTCTCCCCAACTCTCTCTCTGGAAGGCTGTGTGGTGTCACAGGCAGACTAATCTGATGGTATCTCCTCCACTCTTGGTNAAACAAGATCGCTATTGAGAAACGTCCATTTGTATTTCCTTAATTATGAGTATCAGCCATCTCAGCTGCCCAGATTATGTGTTTATCTCTCCCCAACTCTCTCTCTGGAAGGCTGTGTGGTGTCACAGGCAGACTAATCTGATGGTATCTCCTCCACTCTTGGTAGCTGTGTGATCTGTCTATACTGTAAGACGCACAGTCAAAAGCTGACCCTGCTGATTGGTCACTGACAACTAAGACTGCTTTTGAGTTAACAAACTGTAGCAGCTGCCCTTCTTTGATGCACAGCAGCAGAGAGACAAGGGCAACTACTGAAGAAGGCTGAGCTCTCGTGGTCAGGCAGGACTGCTGCTCAGGTTGCAGCTCTCCCCCCTGGTTACTGATCTGGGATTCATCTCTACTCCTTCATCTTTCTCCAGAAGTGGGGATTGTATGTGTGTAGGTGATACCAATAAATCATGNCCATTGAGCCATCTCATCCTTGGTTGTCCCCTTCTCCTCCTGCCCCCAATCCCTCCCAGCATCAAAGTCTTTTCCAATGAGTCAACTCTTCACATGAGGTGGCCAAAGTACTGGAATTTCAGCTTTAGCATCATTCCTTCCAAAGAAATCCCAGGGCTGATCTCCTTGCTGGAGATCAGAATGGACTGGTTGGATCTCCTTGCTTAGGAAGGCTCAATAACTGTGGTGCACAGGCTCCAGAACATAGGCTTAATTTGCTCCACTGCATATGGGATCTTTAGTTTCCAGGCATATGGGATCTTAGTTTCTGGACTAGGGATCAAACCCATGTCCTCTTAATTGTAAGGTGGATTCTTAACCACTGGACCACTAGGGAAGTCCCTGAAATGAATTTTTTAATAGAAGGTTTTTTTGTGTGTGTGTTTTGTATTTTTCATGTAGTAGGTATACAGGAAGTGCCAAAGAATCAGATATTGCTAAGAATGCTCGGTCTTCTGGAATATACCCATTCCAATTGCTAGAAGACAATACTTTTCCTTTTAGCTTGCTCCTTTGGGGTGAGACANAATTTTTTAATAGAAGGTTTTTTTGTGTATGTGTTTTGTATTTTTCATGTAGTAGGTATACAGGAAGTGCCAAAGAATCAGATATTGCTAAGAATGCTCGGTCTTCTGGAATATACCCATTCCAATTGCTAGAAGACAATACTTTTCCTTTTAGCTTGCTCCTTTGGGGTGAGACAGAGTTTGTGGCAATTTATCAAATTGTATTGTTACCTGAACTTCAGAGGCCTCAGATTACTGAGTCCACGAAGAGTTATCTTTTTTTTTTGGTTGAGCCTCTGCAATGCACGTGAGATCTTAGTTCCCTGACCAGGGAGCAAACCCACAGCCCCTGCAGTAGAGGCACTGGAAACAGAGAGTCTTAACCACTGGGCCACCAGGGAAGTCCTCCAGAATAATCTGTCTTTGGCAAAGCTGAATCATCTGTCCCTTTGTTTCCTGTCAACTTTCAGATAAGTCAGGTTGTCTGTGCCTCAACTTGATGAATGCTGAAAGGAGTACCCAACATCCTATGAGAGTGATGACAGCATTTCTCACCANGCCACCAGGGAAGTCCTCCAGAATAATCTGTCTTTGGCAAAGCTGAATCATCTGTCCCTTTGTTTCCTGTCAACTTTCAGATAAGTCAGGTTGTCTGTGCCTCAACTTGATGAATGCTGAAAGGAGTACCCAACATCCTATGAGAGTGATGATAGCATTTCCCACCATGTTGCTCAAGGCTCAAGCCTCGGTAATTACTTGGTCTGAATCCAAGAGATAACAGGTAGTAGTTTAACTGATTGCTTCCCAGCCTTCAAAATGTATGCCTATTAATGAAAGTGTACATATCAAATTGTTAGACTGGAAAGCTCTGACTTCAAAAAGATACTCACTCCCACCCTACCTGGTCAACATTTAAGGTTCTGTCCCTGTAGGAACTAGACTCTTTTGGTNCATGTTGCTCAAGGCTCAAGCCTCGGTAATTACTTGGTCTGAATCCAAGAGATAACAGGTAGTAGTTTAACCAATTGCTTCACAGCCTTCAAAAGGTATGCCTATTAATGAAAGTGTACATATCAAATTGTTGGACTGGAAAGCTCTGACTTCAAAAAGATACTCACTCCCACCCTACCTGGTCAGCATTTAAGGTTCTGTCCCTGTAGGAACTAGACTCTTTTGGTTGTAAATTATCGTGTGTGTATGTGTGTGTGTGTCTGTGTGTGTGTGTGTGTGTGCTGTCACCTTAGTCTTGTCCGACTCTTTGTGACTGCATGAACTGTAGCCCTCCAGGTTCCTCTGTCCATGGGATTCTCCAGCCAAGAATACTGGAGTGGGTTGCCATGCCCTCCTCTAGGCGATCTTCCTGACCCAGGGATTGAACCCACTTAAGTCTCTTGCATTGGCAGGTGGGTTCTTTACCACTGAGCCACCAGGGAAGTCCCCATGGAAGTCCTAAGTAACCACGATCAGACTTAAAATCACCTCCCAGAATCCATGGAAGAACTGAACAACCAAATTTTGGAGAAGTAGCTGGTTCTCACAAGCCCCCTGTGCCTATGGATTTGAATGCCATCAGGATGTAACATTTCTCATCTCTGATGAGAGACAGAGAGTTGAATATAAGCCATAAATAGTCCATGAATTTTCCATATTAAATTTTCCACTGACACTAAAGACTGACCTACTTTCTCAGTTTCAGTCCAAAAAAATCCCCAAGGAGGACTTTACTTGGCCCAGCTTGAATGAGTATCAGCATCTGGTCCAATCAGCTAGGGCCTTCGGGTGAAGTCAGGTGAGAGTGTCATCTCCCAAGGGGCCATGTGGATGGGGTCTTTGTGGTTACAGTGTCACATCCTTGGAAAAGTAAGAGCTGGGGCTGACAAGAGAATAGCTTAGCCATTCACTACAAACTAACCTTGAGTTTTGAGTAGAATTTTCTCTTAGTTCAAAATATATGTAATACTGTGTTCCTTGTAAACATCAACTTAAAGATTAGAGGCAAAGGGAAATTGTCATTTCAATGTCAAACCCTTAACTCTTTTTCACTCTGAAATAACCTACTTATAACAACAAAGCTGATAGCTCACTTTAAGATCAGAAATCTGACAGCACTTATTGACTTTGACACTCTCCATAGGAAAATTCTTGGAGTATCCACGACATGAATTATGAGCAGGAGAATCAAGAATGTTGCAACAAAAAATACTCTTACCATAATAGACCTCAATAAATATTTTGGATATTGGTGGTAGTGAAATGTCCAACCTGGGATTAGAATCAGTTTGAAATGTGGTGGTAGCCACCAACTGGAGACATTACTTTGCTGGCAAAAGTCCGTCTAGTCAAAGCTATGGTTTTTTCCAGTAGTCATGTATGGATGGGAGGGTTGGACTATAAAGAAAGCTGAGTGCTGAAGAATTGATGCTTTTGAACTATGGTGTTGGAGAAGACTCTTGAGAGTCCCTTGGACTTAAGGAGAACAAACCAGTCCATCCTAAAGGAAATTAGTCCTGAATATTCATTGGAAGGACTGATGCTGAAGCTGAAACTCCAATACTTAGGCCACCTGATGCAAAGAAATGACTCCTTGGAAAAGACCCTGATTCTGGGAGGGATTGGGGGTGGAAGGAGAAGGGGATGACAGAGGATGAGATGGTTGGATGGCCTCACCGACTCGATGGACATGAGTTTGAGTAAACTCTGGGAGTTGGTGATGGACAGGGAAGCCTGGCATGTTGCAGTCCATGGGGTTGCAAAGAGTCGGACACGACTGAGCGACTGAACTATATTGAGCCATCAAATAAAGCACCAAAGTGATTTTTAACAATCTGATCTATATATATATATATACACACACACAATATATATATATGTATGTACAATATACAGTAAAATTATGTAAGTTGGAAGTATATACATGTGTATATATGTGTACATATATACACAAGTATCAATCATACATGATAGAATGATTTTATAAAATTACATTAATTGAAAGGCAATATTGGCATCATTTTGGTTCAGCATGTACAGTTTATCAGAGGTAGTTATTGATGTCTTTCAATGGACTTGACACGAACTTGAATTTGACATAAAACTGAAACCTTCCATTAGTTTGCTACCACTCGGTGACATTTATATTCTGGTTGTTTAAAAATACAAGAATTCCACTTTACATTCGAGGGCTTATTTTAATTAAACCCTAAGAGTGAATTATATTTCCCTGCAATCTGAATATAAGGAGATTAAATTATTTATTTTGTGTATCTGAGCAGACACCATAGACCTAATTTACTGCTGGTAATGATATTCAATCATAGATTAATACTCTGAATATGCAAAATTTTAAGCACAGGTTAGTAATTGTTGAAAGTCTCTTGAGACTGATTTTAAAAAGTAAGAAAGCATCTTTTGAGTTGGTAAATGCAAGTTTTAGAAACACTAATGTAGAACAGTCATAATTGTACCCTGCTGTTACAATTGCCTCTGCTTCAAAATTCCAGGAACTCTAACCCCAACTGTAACCATCATGACTATGGGGCCTTTCTAGGACAGACCTCTCCCCAATATTTTCTGCTTTAGCTTCTCTCTAAAGTGCCCAGTTAACAGTATCTGATGCACATTATGTGAGTTGTTTTACAGATGCTGAAACCACCACCAAATGGAAGAAATTAAGTACTCGACCATGAGGATGTAGCCCCTAGATCTACTGGCACCTAAGGATTGATAACGTTGTCTCCTATGACCCCACTTTGTTAACCTCACCATCAAGCAATTGGATGAGTGAGTAGAAAGCTGATCACACACCCTGGGATGCCTGCCTTCACCTAGCCTTTAAAAATGCTTTGCTGAAACCCATGGGGAGTTCAGGTGTTTTAAAAACTAGCTGTTCTGGATTCTCTGCTTGGTGATAAATGCTGCACTTCCCTTCACCACAACCTGGTGTCAGTACATCAGCTTCACTGTGCCCTGGTGAGTGGGCTCAAATTTGGTTTGCTAACATGACTGTAGACAGTTGTTCGACGATTTCAAATGATGTCACCTATGTATAAAGTATAATAAGTTGTTGCAGATTTAGGTACATTATTTTAAAAATTTTCTTTTGAGACCTTCTTAGTATGATGCATTAGTATTCTCTTTTTTTGGAATGCATGTATATTTATGTAGATTAGATTGTATGTTTGTCTAATATAAATGGAGATGATAGAGTCATTGATTTTTATTTCAATTCACATTAAAATCACTGAAATCTAAAACATTCAAGGATGAAACAGGGTGGATATGAAAATACAAACATGTGAAGATGTACCTTCTCCTTATTGCAGCATAAATTTAGTGGTTTTCTAGTCATCAAGGAAAGAAAGGAGAGATTAAGAGAGAGGCTGGGAGTACTGCACTTTGCCTTCCTAAGTGAGATAAAGCTATGTTAAAGCTGATGGACTTAAAATAAAGTCACAGCACACCAGACTGTGGAGGGAGAATTCCAGAGGGAATGACTTAGAAGGGATAAGTAACTTGAGTAGGTATATTAAAGAATTATTGACAACTATTTGTTAGTGTCCCTATCCTTAGCCAACTGTATGGGTATAAAAAAAACTAGGCTGAATGAGGCAGAGTGTGGATTAACCCATGTACTAAAAATGTGAAAATATACTATTATCCTATGTTGTGAGTGCTGGATGCTCAAGGCCATTTAATTGGTTTTCAGAATTAAGTTTTAGGAGTGGGTATTACCAGATATTTGACACAAGTAGAGGTACAAGACAAGATGCCTTAGAGTATTTCCTGTGCCCCAACTTTGTGGTGACAGAAACAGTGACTGAGGATATGGAAGATTTGGGAATGCCAGTGAACCTTGATGGTATATTGGTATTTGGCATGGTTTTGGGGACAAAGAATTGATGCTTTCAAATTGTGGTGCTGGAGAAGACTTTTGAGAGTCCCTTGGACTGCAAGGACATCAAACCAGTCAATTCTAAAGGAGATCAGCCCTGAATATTCATTGGAAGAACTGATGCTAAAGCTAAAGCTCCAATTCTTCAGCCACCTGATGTGAAGAGTTGACTCACTGGAAAAGACCCTGATGCTAGGAGAGATTAAAGGCAAAAGAACTGAGCAACAGAGGATGAGATGGTTAGATAGTACCACTGATTTAATGGAGATGAGTTTGAGCAAACTCCGAGAGATAGTGGAGGACAGAGGAGCCTGATGTGCTGCAGTTCATGGGGTCTCAAAGATTGGATACGATTTAACGACTGAACAACAATGGCTTTGAAGGAGCCCAAGGAACACCTTCTTAAGGTGTCCTATGTCAGTGAAATATGTGAGCTGAATATCAGCAGGAATAAACACTCTCTTGAAGATTTTTGCCCTCATCACTGACCTTGTTCTACCAAGTTCTATCAGGGGATTACACCATTTTTAGAGTTTAATAGATGATAGAAGTGATATGTAAATAGCTATATCCAAGTTTCCAAGCTTCTCTGATTTAACTCAAAGTTAAATGTGGCTGGAGTCCCTGCTGCAGGACTGGGGTCTTAGGTGACCCCAAACAATGAAGGAGGTGAAAGAAGACTGACTCAGAGACTTGAGGTCCAAAATAAGAATGTGCTATGGTGAGCCAGCCACTCCTCCAGGGAAAAAAGGCACCCTCAGACTTGACCTTGATGGTGTTTTCCTGGTATCACACACCTCTGGCTGAGATGGCAAGTGCCCATGAGGCTTCAGTGGCAGAATGCTCCTGGTTGCCCCAGAACCTCCAGCAGAGGGCAAGACTGGAACAACCTGGCTCTATGGTTCCACCTTCACCTCACCAGGAACTCAAGGATATTCAGCAGGATCTCACAATTTTTCTTCCCTCTGATTCCATTCAATTCCTTTTGATTGTGCTGGATGGACCTTAGTGCCTACTTGTAATTACAATGGGGTGGTCTATACCTAACCTCTGCCAAAGGAGCAGGGGAATATTTATCATCAAGACATTACTAACAGTCTCTCCTACTACCTTCAAACCACTCTGCTGCCACTTAAAAAGAGACAAGGAGAACAAGGAAGGGGAACAAAAGCAAAGAGAGAGGCTTGCATTGTTTATATCGTATGTGTGCAGAAAAAAAATTTAATAAAATATTTGATTTCACTGCACAGAAAACTAGCATGTCAATCAGCTTATTGTAAGAATATGCGAAGAATATCATCCATAAGGCCAATGGAACTAGACTGAGAAAATAATTAGGCATTTATGTGAACTGGATTGCCACTCAAACCTATGGGACTGAAAGAAATTAGGAATATCCTTTATGCCCCTGTTCACTGCCAGCACTTTGATTTGGAACCCAAATTCCATTTAAAACCCAGATTTCCCTCTTCTACTTGGGGCAACTTGTACCAACATCTAGGGGTTAATTAGCTATAAGGTCAAAAAAGTCACCTGGAGGTATATGATAACCCTATTAAGCAATGTAAGCCTATAAATCCCATCAGTCCCCTGCAATTCCAAATCCTGAAGCCCCATCATTCATGTTCCCCATCATTATTTTCTTCTTTATAAACTTTTCCTCCATTTCTGCACTTCTCACTGTCTCAAAATATGATTATCATACATTTTCAATTGCTAATTATATGCTGATGGGAAGGGGGGGAACCATTCAAACAGTATATTAAAAAACAGAGACATTATTTTGCCAACAAAGGTCCATCTAGTTAAGGGTATAGTTTTTCCAGTAGTCATGTATGGATGTGAGAGTTGGACTTTAAAGAAAGCTGAGCACCAAAGAATTGATGCTTTTGAACTGAGGTGTTGGAGAAGACTCTTGAGAGTCCCTTGGACTGCAAGGAGATCCAACCAGTCCATCCTAAAGGAGATCAGTGCTGAGTGTTCATTGGAAGGACTGATGCTGAAGCTAAACTCCAATACTTTGGCTACCTGATTCGAAGAGCTGACTCATTTGGAAAGACCCTAATGCTGGGAAAGATTGAAGGCAGGAGGATAAGGAGATGACAGAGGGTGAGATGGTTGGACAGCATCACCGACTCAATGGACATGAGTTTGAATAGGCTCCGGGAGTTGGTGAACAAGGAGGCCTGGTGTGCTGTAGTCCATGGGGTTGCAAAGAGTAGGACATGACTGAGCGACTGAACTAAACTGAGTTAAAATATGTGTTTGTAAGAATCTGAGACTTTCTCTAATGAAAGGGATTTATTACAAGGCTACCTGTGGGCAGTAAGAGAGATGGGGCCTCACAAGTCTGTAACAGCCAGGTCACAGGAAAGAAATGGGAGCTGAACTTCATCCATGATTTACAGAGCTCATCCTAGAAGGAAGGGTCCTTTAGGATTCAAGACAGCTCTGGGGAATAAGTATTATTTCATGGCCACTCACTGACAGTTCTTTAATTTTCTGTTGAGTTCCCTCTGATTTTACTATTCTGCTTAATTACCATTCTCTCTACTCGTATCTTCACTCCTTGGTGTAGTTTCTGCTTATTCAGTGATTCTGTGTGTGGGCATCACTTCAGTCGTGTCCAACTCTTTGAGACCCCATGGACTGTAGCCCGCCAGGTTGCTCTGTCCATGGGATTCTCCAAGCAAAAAAAAAAAAATACTGCAGTGGGTTTCCATTTCCTCCTGCAGGGGATCTTCACACCCCAGGGATTGAGCCCACATCTCCTGCATTCCCTGCATTGCAGATGGATTCTCTACCCACTGAGCCACCTGGGAAACCCCATTCAGTGTTTCTGCTTACTTATAATTTGGCTCCTTTATGACTCATCTGCTTTATGTCTGCTTTTGGTGCTTTAAATGCCCATATACTAGCAATAATGCTTTCTATATTTCACACAAAATTTCTGGTACAATACTTTGATTGGGATAGTTAATCACACTCAGGCCCTGATGTCTCACTGCAAAAATTCATTGAGAGACAAAGCGATAAGAGGTGGATTTGTTAGGATCCAGAGAGAAGCCACTCTTCAGGGTGTGAACCATTGCCAAGGGCAAGGGTTGGGGCCACTGAATTAGGCTTGGCTAGGTTTTGTGAAGAACGGAGAAGGCAGTGGCACACTGCTCCAGTACTCTTGCGGGGAAAATCCCATGGATGGAGGAGCATGGTAGGCTGCAGTCCATGGGGTCGCAGAGTCGGACACGACTGAGCGACTTCACTTTCACTTTCACCATTGGGCAGAGGCTTCCAATGGGCTGATCTGTTATGAGGTGCCTACTCTGGTCCAAACAGTTATAGCTGACCTGCAAGATGACTCAGGTAGAGAACAGAGTCTACAGGGGGAAGAAATCCCCAGGGCTGTTGCCTCAGCAGATCGGGTGCTTAGTGCTTTCCTTTATAAGGGTGTTAGTATCACAGGCACTATTACTCATCAGTTTATATTTGTAGAAGTCAGATTTTAGCCAGAAATTTGTACAAGTAAAATTCTTTATAACAAAACCTTCATATGAATATTCTCAGACTAAAAAAACGGTTATAGTGCATTGACAATTCTGTGGCTTAATAAAAGCTAATTTGATTCACAGCAGGTTTGATCCCTGCTGCCTCCCTCCCTTCCTCCCTACCTGCCTTGCTCCCTCCCTTCCTTCTTTCCTCTCTTCCTTTCTTCCCTTATTTATTTTTGTCTCTTCGGGCTTTAATTTGGAATTAACTTCATAAATGTTGTGTATAGTTGTGAACTGGTTGTTCATGATATTTACTATTAAGTCTTTTCTTTATCCTTAAAGTCACTCACTGCAGCCAAGAACATGCAAAGAGCTACCTGGTCTCTATTAAATTTTCTAAGCCAAGGCTCCCACCAGAGTTCTTCATTGACAGCTGTTAAATGATAGTTCAATTTTAAAGTATTCAAGCCATGTCTAGAAGGGTAATTCCCTTTTTTTTTTTGGTATGAAAAAAATTCTCCACTTTTTCTATAAAAAAAAAAATCCAGCATTCTAACAATACAATTTAATAATTTTTTAAGTAAAAAAGGAAAATATTTGAAAATATTTTTAAAACATAAAGTTTTATATTTGTCTTACATTTGTTTATCCTGTCTGTCTAGTTATATACCACTTATAATCTCAACTTTTAAAAATTGTAGCCAGTTAGACATGGGTTGAAATTACATTTTTTCTGACTATTGTCTGTATTTTTAGCAAAGTATTAGAAATAGTGTTCCATATCTCTATTTGTAAAATCAGGATAATAAATTTATAGAGCTGCTGTTTTAAAGACCAAATCAGATTGCATTATATATTAAACATGAAAATCACCAAAGACAGTGTACTGGTTCATTATAGAAATTTAAAAAATACTAGGTTTTCTCTTTTCTGCCATAACACAACCATTTTATTTTTGCACACACTTATTGTGGGCTCTGCCTTCTCCACAGCTGGGAGATCACATGATTTATTATCAAGAAGAGAACATTTTGAGAGTTAAAGTGATTGCTATTGATTTAGTCCAAGAGACGGTATATGAAATGGGACTGTCAGCAAACTGGGTGTGTAGTTATCGTATTCACGGTCCCCTTCTTGTTGGTCTGGATTTGGAGCCCAGGTAGTTTTTCAAGTCTTCAGAAATCACAGACTTTTATTCCCTTGGAATTTTGGCAATATATATATTTTCTTTACTCTTCTTTAACCTCTTTATATCCTTACCTCCTGGTTTCCATTGTCAGTCAGTGTGATGATATACTCTCAATTCCTTAGCATTCATGTGAACTCATCCATCTTTCAGAATAAGCACCTTCACTCAAGTATTTTAAGTGACCTTGGAGAAAAACTCAAGACCATGAGTGAGAAGTGGCTTCTTCACTACTTGCCCAATAAACCTCTCCTCCCCCTAACACTGAGAAAAAGGAAATCTCAAAAAAGGAAAATGAGTTTTAAACTATTTAGTTTGCATGAGTATGAATCTAATTTTATAGAAACAATAGATTGAATCTATAATTTTTATAATATGGGACATTGCTACTTAGAAAACATATTATACTGTATTCAGTTGAAGGATGGGAAATATCATTTTCTCGTTTTGTGGGAATGTACTTTGTAAATAATATTCTACAAAGGATAAGAAGCCCATCTACCATACCCATCTACCTTTTTTTTCCTCTAAAGGCTTCTAATATTTGAAAAATTGATAGCATTTTATGACTATAAAATTGACCAGAAAAAGGAATAAATAAAACGTTCTTACCAAAAATAGTTTATCATCATATATTCAAACTGTTCTTTAAAACTGGAAAACTGGAAAGAGTTCCAAATCATAGGCTGTATGAAATGAGATACATGGTATGTGTTTTCTAAGAATGCATAGGTCATCTCTGAAAGCCATAGTTTTATAAATTAATTAAAAGGGAAGAATCTTCTTTCAATATTTTTATCAGGGCAGAAAGTAAATATTGAAATATGAATTAAATTGGAATTCTTCTATTTGACCAAGTTTAAAGTTACCCAGTGATAGACTGTCTTTTACTTAAAGATGATACAGTCAACTTCACCAGCAGAAAACATAGTCTAAGACTGAAGCCCCATGTCCCCTTCTGCTGCTGTTTCACCAGAACTAAAGGTCAGTAAGGCAGCCAGACAATATTGCTGAGAGCCTTCTATGAGCAAGGCACTGTGATTAATTCAGGAAAGAAATAAAGTCTCTTAGAAGGAACTCACTAAAATAATTCTGTGTATTTATTGAAAGATTTGTATACGTGAAGAGCATACTTCCTGGTTTAAGTTAATAGTTATTTCCAGGTGTGTCACAAAAACCAAACTAGGGTATTTATGAATTCTTACCTTGGGCCATTGGGTTCAGCAAAAGAAGACATAGAGGTTATCCTAAAAAGGAGATGATTGCCTGTCACCCAGGTATATGTGGAAGAAGTGAAATGAGTCAGATTTTGCTTTCCATGTGGTTTTGGTGGTAAAGAACCTGCCCACCACAGCAGGAGACTTAAGAGACGTGGGTTTGATCCCTGGGTTGGGAAGATCCTCTGGAGAAGGAAATGGCAATGCACTCCAGTATTCTTGCCTGGAGAATCCCACGGACAGAGGAACCTGGTGGGCTACCGTCCATAGGGTTGCAAAGAGTAGGACATAACTGAAGTGACTTAGCACAACCCACATCAAACAATATCTCTTGTGTCTGATGTGTGTCACAGGCCTTAGAACTTTGGACTAATTTGCCTAACTAATTCACACATTGTGAAAGGAAGTCAAACATGTAGAAATATTCTATTAGACACTGCTACTTAAAAACTCCAGTGTGCCTCATTTTAAAAAGGACCTGCTGAGATTCTTTTGAAGTGTGATTATTATTAAATTGAAAATGCTCTTAAGTTTTTATGGATTTGTAAAATGATTTATCAGCCTTGTCTATGGACTGCTCCAGATGTTGCTCTCCAGGCTGTACTTTTTATGAGTCTACTTTATAGGTCAAAGAACTGTGAGTCTGGGTGACTAGTTTCAACGTTAAGTCTAGAGAGGTGATACTTAATCATTTAGAAGGGCAGGAAAGCAATGAAATGACCATTTGAAAGTTTTGCATTTTAATGAGTGTATGAGATATAAATACAAGTGACAACTAGCCCAGGGCACCTATGAACTAGGCATATTTCCTTAAAGGTCTTTCATCTTTTCTTACTTAAAAAGAAAAAAAAAAAAAACTAAACCCAATGGAGGCAAATGTTTTGTGATTGAACTTTAGCTTAAGGCTCCACTGCGTCTTCTTATTTCCAGTTCTAATCTAAGATGTAGGCTTCCATTCTGAGGCTCTGATGCCTGCGGGAAGTGAGATGTAGAGCCTTCTAAGCAACAGGAATAAAGGTGAATCATGGATTCAGTTTGAATTAGTCCATCGTTCCACTCACCCAGCAAACACTGAAAGAACACTCACAAGGCACTGGGACCCTGCCCCTGCCCTCCAGTAATGAACATTCCTTCTGCTGGAGGGAGAAAGTGATGGGGGACCCCACTGAAGGTAAAGAGAAATGGCAGGAAAGTATTAAAGAGAGTCAGCAGGACTTTTGGAAGACCATCTAGGTACTTTCCACTGTAAAATAAGCAGGACTGGGTAGAGGTTAAGCAGTGGATTTTGGAGTTGGATGTTAGTTTGAATTTTCCTTCCTCAACTTCCAATACCCATGACCTTGTTCAGGTTATTTAGCTTCTCCTACTTATTACATAGCTGAGAAGGCAATGGCGACCCCCTCCAGTACTCTTGCCTGGAAAATCCCATGGACGGAGAGTCTGGTGGGCTGCAGTCCATGGGGTCGCTAAGAGTCAGACACGACTGAGTGACTTCACTTTCCCTTTTCCCTTTCATGCACTGGAGAAGGAAATGGCAACCCACTCCAGTGTTCTTGCCTGGAGAATCCCAGGGACTGGGGAGTCTGATGGGCTGCTGTCTATGAGGTTGCACAGAGTCGGACACGACTGAAGTGACTTAGCAGCAGCAGCAACAGCATTTATTACATAGAGGCTTCCCTGGTGACTCAGATGCTAAAGAATCTGCCTGCAACTCGGGAGACCTGGGTTCGATTCCTGACTTGGGAAGATCCCCTGGAGGAGAGCATGGCAATCCACTCCAATATTTTTGCCTGGAGAATGCCCCTGGACAGAGGAGCCTGGGGGACTACAGGGGTTGCAAAGAGTTGGACAGAACTGAGAGACTAACACTTGGACACAATGATAATGACTTCATAAGGTTCAGGTGGTGATCAATTTTATCCTGAAGGACATCAAAGCTCTGCATGTTAGGAGTTTTTAAGAGGTAACAGTTAATTTTGTAGTTTTACTAAGACTGCTCAGAGGTTTGGATTATTTCTTGATTGGGACTAAGAACAGGATTCAGGGTGACTTTCCTCTCTAGTTTTCCCACAGCAGCTTGTGAGAGCCCACTTTGAAGTTTTCAGAAATTTTACAAGCCATTTGTTAAACACAGTCATCTTTGAAATTGACCACGGTGGAAGTATTTACAAGGTGAAACGGAATGCCACAGGTCAGAGCTCCCCGATGTCCTTGATTTATCAGCATATGATTGCAAGTGAATTTCAATCTTAGTAGATCTATGGGGCTCTGGGTGGTGGTGGGAGCTGGGGCATAGGGTGAAGCGGGGAGAGAGCCTCCACATAATTTAGGTTTTTAAATCCTGTCCTGAGGGAATATACCAGGGTCAAAGGTGAGGCCAGAATGAGAAGGAGAATGTGGGGGAATAAGCCTTCTCTTCATTTAATTTTTATGTAAGGCTTTGAAAGCACTGTTTAAATGTCATCGTTATTGGTGCATTCTGGAGTTGAAAATCACAGCCCCAGAACGGCCCAAATGTTTGTTCCTTCATAGCAGCTGTTTTTAATATAATTGAAAGAAGTGGTGCACACATGTAGTAATAATATTTATAAACACTTCTCCTCTGCTAGCCAGATCTCTGCAGTAAATAAGAGTGTTCAGTGTACCCACGTAGCACCCTGGTCAGCCTCCCTCCTGTCTGTTTTTTGAGTTACAGCAGAAGGTCTTCAATAGTTATGAAGTATTTCAAAACCAGCCTCACTCGTATTATGGAGAAAGTATTTCTAATATCTCATCTGATTGCTGCTGCTTGAATTTAATCTTGTTTCTTCTCTCTTTACCTTGATTAGAGATGGGGAATAACTGGACAAACCCCACTCCAGTACTCCTGCCTGGAAAAACCTATGGATGGAGGAGCCTGGAAGGCTGTAGTCCATGGGGTCACGGAGGGTTGGACACGACTGAGCGACTTCACTTTCACTTTTCACTTTCATGAATTGGAGAAGGAAATGGTAACCCACTCCAGTATTTTTGCCTGGAGAATCTCATGGATGGGGGAGCCTGATGGGCTGCCATCTATGGGGTCACATAGAGTCGGACACGACTGAAGTGATTTAGCAGCAGCAGCAGCAGCAACCTTCTTGTTTATTTTTTTATTGAAGCTAGTGATGCTGCATTTCAGTTCAGTTGCTCAGTCGTGTCCAACTCTTTGCGACCCCATGAATCGCAGCACACAAGGCCTCCCTGTCCATCACCAACTCCTGGAGTTCACCCAGACTCATGTCCATCGAGTCAGTGAGGCCATCCAACCATCTCATCCTCTGTCATCCCTTTTCCACTCACCTTCAATCTTTTCCAGCATCAGAGTCTTTTCCAAGGAGTCAGTTCTTTGCATCAGGTGGCCAAAGTATTGCAGTTTCAGCTTCAGCATCAGTCCTTCCAATGAATACCCAGGACTGATCTCCTTTAGGATGGACTGGTTGGATCTCCGTGCAGTCCAAGGGCCTCTCAAGAGTCTTCTCCAATACCACAGTTCAAAAGCATCAATTCTTTGGTGCTCAGCTTTCTTCACAGTCCAACTCTCACATCCATACCTGNCAGGTGGCCAAAGTATTGGAGTTTCAGCTTCAGCATCAGTCCTTCCAATGAACACCCAGGACTGATCTCCTTTAGGATGGACTGGTTGGATCTCCCTGCAGTCCAAGGGACTCTCAAGAGTCTTCTCCAATACCACAGTTCAAAAGCATCAATTCTTTGGTGCTCAGCTTTCTTCACAGTCCAACTCTCACATCCATACATGACTATTGGAAAAACCATAGCCTTGATTAGATGAACCTGTGTTGGCAAAGTAATGTCTCTGCTTTTTAATATGCTAAAAGTTGGTCATTACTTTCCTTCCAAGGAGTAAGTGTCTTTTAATTTTATGGCTGCAATCACCATCTGCAGTGATTTTGGAGCCCAGAAAAATAATGTCAGCCACTGTTTCTCCATCTATTTCCCATCATCTGAAGTGATGGGACAAGATGCCATGATCTTAGTTTTCTGAACGTTGAGCTTCAGGCCAACTTTTTCACTCTCCTCTTTCACTTTCATCAAGAGGCTTTCTAGTTCCTTTTCACTTTCTGCCATAAGGGTGGTGTTATCTGCATATCTGAGGATATTGATATTTCTCCCAGCAATCTTGATTCCAGCTTGTGCTTCTTCCAGCCCAGCGTTTCTCATGATGTACTCTGCATACAAGTTAAGGGTGACGATATACAGCCTTGACATACTCCTTTTCCTATTTCAAACCAGTCTGTTGTTCCATGCTGCATTTAAACTCCCTCAAATCCAGGCTACCTTTAGTCTTTTACAGTTTCTCTCTTAGTACTGTTATGTGAATTTTTCAACTATCTAAATTAACCTTCTGTAGTCTTTGAATATTTTTTTCCTTTCTCTGTTTCCTCCCTGGATAATTCCTATCACTTCTCCAACCCAGGTCCTGCGTTTGGGGCCCCTCCCACGCATCTCTTCATGCAGTACAGCCCTATGTGATGGATCACTGGCCCACTGATTCTCTTCTGCTGTGTACAGCCCTGCTCATTTCTGATGAACCTCCATGTATCTCTGAGGTTAGGAGCTAGGCAGTATATTTATAGCTTCTTTATTTAATTGGTCTTCTTGGTTTTGCTGCTTGCAGCTATTGAGTTCCAAACCTTAGTGACCAATGATGTGTTAAGCCATCGAAAGTCTCTTAATTTTCTCCCTGAGTGAACCTGGCACTCCAAAGTTTAGAGTTATTAATGGTTGTTCTGTAAACTACTAAACTGTGCTTACTTGGCAAAGAAGACATTTGTGGGACAGGGTAAACACACTGTTAACATTTCAAGGGCTGGGTTTTCTACTTGCTGACAGCTGAGTGCCAGTGAAATTGGAGATAAGGTGGAAAACTGCCAAAATGCATTTTCCCAGTCTTACAGGGCAGAATCTCTCCACACCCATCCTTAGATCATTCTATCTGATGCTTTTTGCACAACTTAATCTTTCTGGAATGTAGAAAAAACCCCTGGGAAGAGATGAGAACCTTAAATTAACTGACATTGCTCCTTCTATTTGGTGAGATGGGCATTAAAAACTAAAATTAAGTTTAAATAAAGACAAAGGTAATATTAAATATTTAGCAACCATATAACACTGGTACCAATCCCTAAGAACAGCTGTTGGCTTAAAAATCCTGGAGTCCTCCTGCTGTGAAATCTCTTAAATTGTTGGAACATTCAGATGGCTACGGGTTTATGGAATATGGCCGAGGGTGGCAGTGGCAGTAGAGGGGTGCACTTGAACAGGTAATGAAGCATTTCAGTATTTAACATCTGTTCTGCCTGAGCTTGTGCACAGCAGCTCAATATCAAGTCTGGTTAAAAACATAAGCTAAGTCACATTTCTTGCTCATCT
Source organism: Neotragus moschatus (assembly GCA_006410615.1). Classification (NCBI taxonomy): domain Eukaryota; kingdom Metazoa; phylum Chordata; class Mammalia; order Artiodactyla; family Bovidae; genus Neotragus; species Neotragus moschatus. Next base: position 728,016 of record SJYA01001566.1, on the reverse strand, counting down.
AAGTTATCAGTTAATACATGCTGCTTGTAAATTGAAATTTCCTTGCACACAAATTTTTGCTCTCTACTTTTTTTCTCTATTGTCAGCATGTGTTTAATTTCTCACCATCATACTATTTATTTTGATTCTTTAAACAATAACACATGCACATATGCACATGAGAACAGAAAAACTACATCATTGGTGATCGTAATGAGCTCTTAAGATTTCTTTTAGTTTTGATGTAATTAGATGTTTATATCACTGAACATATTTCCATATTAAGGGAGCAAAAGTATTTGTTAAAAGACATGGTAAGAGGTAGTACTGATAGGCTAACTATATCAGATTATTGTTTGACTGTTTTAAAGAGACCAAATAATGGTGATTAAGTAAGATAGAAGTTTTTTTATTGTCATATGCATGGGATATGAGGGTATTCTACATGAAGTACCCAAGGGACCAAAGTCCTTTCTATCTTGTTACTCTGTCTCCTCCTAAGACGTTGCCCTTGTCTTGTGTGGCTGAAGACTGCTCATGATCTCATTGTCTATGCTGCAGTTTTTCATCCACAGTAAAGAGGAAGAGGAGGTGTCTTTGTCTGTTCCAGCTGCTATAACAAAATATCATAGACTGGGTGGCTTATAAATTGCAATGTATTGCTCACAATTCTGGAGGCTGGAATTCCCAGATCATGGTGCCTGGCATGACCCTCTTGTGGGTCCTAGATATCTTATTGTGTGCTCACATGGCAGAAGGGACTGGGGAGCTGGAGGAATCTCTTTTGTAACAGCACTAACCCCCAAAATAATGCAAATGAACTTATTCACGAAACAGAAACAATCTCACAGACATAGAAAACAAACTTATAGTTACCAAAAGGAAAGGGGGAGTAGGGGTAAATTAAGAGCATTGGATTAACAGATATACACTACCATATATAAAATAGACAAGCAACAAAGATTTACTGTGTACCACAGAAAACTAGATTCAATATCTCCCAATAACCTATAAACAAAATAATAAAAAGAATATATATAGAGATTATGTGCATATATATACACACATATATGTATATAATCTGAATCACTTTGCTGTACACCTGAAACTAACACAATATTGTGAATCAACTATACTTCACTTAAAATAATAAATTAAAAAACCACTAATCTCATGCATAAGAACTCCATTCTCATGACCTAATCACTTCCCAGAGATCCTTCCTTCTAACACCATCACATTAGGATTCAACATGTGAATTTGGCATTAGGAATCAGCATGTGAAGTTTGGGGGGAACACAACATTCAGACCATAGCAGGAGGGTAAGCAATGACTTCGAAGAGCCAGACTCAGAAGTTGTACACACTGCTTTTTCTCCTAATTCATTGGCTAGAGCTTAGTCACTTGGCTGTGTCTACTGCATGGGAGTGAGTAAAAATGTAGTCATATTTGAGCAGTTATATATGCAAGGGGTTCTGGATTCTGGGGGACAATTAGTAGTATCTATCATATTTATGAAAACAAATTTACTACTATCCTAGTCCATTGCTACTGTAAAGGTATCTGATAAAATACATGGTATCTTAAGTGGATAAGGTGTTTTTTACATGGCTGCTTTTTCCAAAAGTCTTCACAAATGTAACTGTTCATTTAATTGCTCATTCGTGTCAGACTCTTTGTGGACTGTAGTTCACCAGGCTTCTCTGTCCATGGGGATTCTCCAGGCAAGAATACTGGAGTGGATTGCCGTGCCCTCCTCCAGAGGATCTTTCCAACCCAGAGATTGAACCTAGGTCTCCTGCATTGCAGGTGGATTCTTTACCGACTGAGACACCAGGGAAAACCTCTGTATTTACAGTCTTTCTTAAATATACTATTAGGGCTTCCCTGGTGGCTCAGATGGTAAAGAATCTGCCTGCAATGCAGGAGACTCAGGTTCCATCCTTGGGTTGGGAAGATCCCCTGGAGGAGGAAATAGCAACCCACTCGAGTATTTTTGCCTAGAGAATTCCATGAACAGAGGAGCCCAGTGAGCTACAGTCCATGGTGTCAAAAAAAGTCAGACATGACTGAGTATCACTTAAATATACTATTAAACCGTGGTCACAAAATCTTCAAAATGCAATCAAACTACAAAAGGCTGTTTGGGGTTTTATTTTGTTTTTGCTCTTCAGAGTTCTGATATTGTATATTTTCTATTTACATTACAGTTTCTTCAAACACATCTTTTGTGATTTTAATGAGCTATTGTGAATAACCTTCTCTCTCTTTCCTTCCATCTCAGATTCCACTCCTCTTTGATGTTCCCTTTGCCTAATTTTGTCTTTCCTGCTCTGTCTCCTATTTTTCTACTTACATTGATCCTCTGGAACTCCTGAGATACAGGGCGTGTCTTTCCTCTGATCTTAATTTTCCAAGATATACTATTCCTTCCTTGTCCTTATTAAGATTTCAAGTGGGATCTTCAGGATTTAAATAGCATTTTCTCATTTTGAGTTTATTTTTGTGAATGGTATTAGAAAGTGTTCTAGTTTCATTCTTTTACAACTGGTTGACCAGTTTTCCCAGCACCACTTGTTAAAGAGATTGTCTTTAATCCATTGTATATTCTTGCCTCTTTTGTCGAAGATAAGGTGTCCATAGGTGTGTGGATTTATCTCTGGGCTTTCTATTTTGTTNGTTTATTTTTGTGTATGGTGTTAGAAAGTGGTCTAGTTTCATTCTTTTACAAGTGGCTGACCAGTTTTCCCAGCACCACTTGTTAAAGAGATTGTCTTTAATCCATTGTATATTCTTGCCTCTTTTGTCGAAGATAAGGTGTCCATAGGTGTGTGGATTTATCTCTGGGCTTTCTATTTTGTTCCATTGATCTATATTTCTGTCTTTGTGCCAGTACCATACTGTCTTGATGACTGTGACATTTGTGTAGACATAGTAAGAGTATTTTTGCACACTACACACATGAGCAAGAATTTCTCTACAGTATATACTTAAGAAAGAAATTGCCAAGGAATGGGATATGTTTTATTCAAGTTTAAAAAATCGTGACAAATAATTTTCCAAAGTGTTTGTGCTGATTTATACTCTAACAAGTTCTGTGTGTCTCACATTCTCATCACAGCTAGCATTGTCCAGCCTTGCTAGTCTACTGATAGGTATAAGACATGAATTCATTGTAGTTTTAATTTGGATTTCTCTGGTTGCTAATTAGGTCTAATATTTTCTTCACATATGTTTAATATCAGTGGTTTTTTGTTCTGTGGAATGACTTTTTCACGTCTTTTGCTCATTTTCTTTTGAGTTTTATTTTCATTTTTCTGCCTTCTGATAAACATAAAATTTTATGCTAATGTCATAAAATTCATTCCCTTTTCCTTTGTGGTTTCTATTTTGTGTGAACTGTTTAAAAATGCTACTTTGCCCTTTGAAGTAAAGATTTTATCCTATATTCTATTTCAGAAGATTTCTTTTCACTATAAAAGTTTTAAGTCACCTGAACTAGATTTTTTTAGAATACAAGGCCTAGGCCCAATTGTACTTATTTGAACAGAGAGAATCAATGGTCCCAACATAATCAACAGCACAGCCCATTTTCCTGCTTGGTCTGCAATGTAAGCTCTGTATAAGTCAGGTTTCTATGTATGGGTGGGTCTATTTCTGACTCTCCTGTTTAAGTGATCTCTTTATGTATCCATACACCAAGCTAACGAAAGTGAAAGTTGCTCAGTTGTGTCTGACTCTTTGCAACCCCATGGATAGTCCATGGAATTCTCTAAGCCAGAATATTGGAGTGGGTAGCCGTTCCCTTCTCCAAGGGATCTTCCCAACCCAGGGATCAAATCCAGGTTTCCTGCACTGCCAGCAGATTCTTTACCAACTGAGCCACCAAGAAAGCCCACATCAAACTAATACAAAGCATTAAAGTAAGTCTTTACAGTTCTAGGTCAAGTTTCCCCACATTTTTATTTTCAAGCTGTTCTTGGCTGTTTACTTGCCTTTTCCCCTTTCCTTTACACTTTAGATGTTATCTACTGAGCGAAGAGTTGACTCATTGGAAAAGACTCTGATGCTGGGAGGGATTGGGGGCAGGAGGAGAAGAGGACGACAGAGGANTATTTTGAAGTCCTAACCCTGAGAACCTCAGAATGTAACTGTCTTTGGAGATAGAGTCTTTGAATTAAGTTAAAATGAGGTCATTATGGCGAGCCTGAATTCAATATGACCCAACAGGAGGAAATTTAGAGACCTAAAACCGGAGTAAAGATGATGTGAAGACACAGCGTGAAAGTAGCTAGTTACAAGCCAAGGATAGAGGCCCCAAAACCAACCAAGGACTTTCCTGGGGGTCCAGTGGTTAAGAATCAATCCCTGGTCTGGGAAGATCCCTCATGCAGAGGGGCGAATAAACCTTGCACCACAGCTACTGAGCCCTTGTGCCCTAGAGCCTGTCCTCTGCAACCAGAGAAGCCACAGCAGTGAGAAGCCCACACACGATGAAGAGTGGCTCTGGCTTGCTGCAACTAGAGATAGTCTGCCGAACATAGCAGCGAAGACCCTGTGGAGCCAAAAATAAATAAATATTAAAAAAAACCCAACTCCTGTCCTTGGCAGATATTGCTTTAATCAAGTGAAAAGTTACATTAACGAAAGTTACATTAACAAGAGATCAATATCAACTCCCCTGCAACCTCCCACCACCATGCAAAGTGCTAAGAAAAATAGAACTATTCTTTCTGTAAGTGTTTAATCCATATCCAATCATGAGGACAATTCAGACAAATCCATATCAAGCAGCATTCAGCAAAACCATTGATATAAAGAAATATCAATATCAGGAAAATGAAATAAAGTTGAGAAACTATTATTGATAAAAGAGGATTAAAGAGACAGGGAAACAAAATTTAGTGTGTGGTCTTTGACAGAGTTCTGGGTCATTATCAGGGTAACAAAAGTTATTGGATATGGCTCATATAATAGATAATGTTATTAACATTCCCTGGTGATAACTGCATTTGGTTATTGTAGGATAATGTCTTTGTTCTTAGCTGATATAATATGAAGTATTTGATATAAAGGGGATTGATGTTTGTGAGTAATTCTTAAAAGGCTCCAGCTATGATATATATATATATATATATATATATATATACACACACAAACATACATAACTATGTGTATATATATATATATGCATATAAATAGATACAAAACAAATGTGATGAAATTTTAATAATTAGTAAATCTGGGTGAAGGATATAAATGGTATTTCTTACAGCATTCTTGCAGCTTTTCTGGAGGTTTGAAAATGTTTAACATAAAATTGAGGGAAGGTTTAAAAGCTAACTCTTGGTGTAATTAGTGTGTTTAGTTGCTCAGTCATGTCTGACTCTTTGCAATCCCATGGACTATAGCCTGCTAGGCTCCACTATCCATGGAATTCTCCAGGCAATAATACTGGAGTGGGTTGCCATTCCTTTCTCCAGGGGATTTTCCTGACCTAAGGATTGAACTCAGGTCTCCCACATTGCAGGCAGACTCTTTACTGTCTGAGGTACCAGGCAAACCCAACTCTTGGTGTAAAGGGAATAGAAAAAATTAGCTTTTTTTTTCCTATGGCAAAAATAGTGACTTGATACTTTCAGTTTAATTAAACAAACTGAAGCACTGGTTTCATAGTAAGGCCAAGGATTCTAGTGTTACTTGTGCTACGAATGCAGCTTCCTGGTTATATATCCAAAGGCAGATTGCTTAAATTTCTCATCTACAAAATGGAGATAACAGCAGTACTTACGTATAATAGAGGCAGGTTGGCTGCCTAACCAGTATTTACTATGTTTTAAAAGCATAGTAAATTTGATGACATTGGCAAGATACTCCATTTTGTAGCATACTTTGCCAGGTGGTCATGTCTTGGATCAAGAGATGTGAGTGGGAGTTGTTTAATAAGGGCTTTGACAGGTGGTACATTTAGCCAATTGGTACTTTTTTGCCTTTGCTCTTTCCTCTTCCTCTTGTTCCTTCCAAGGAGATGCATGCAATGGTTGGAGCTCCAGAGTATCTTGTGAACATGAGGTTGTGGGCTATATCTGCACCTGAAAGGAGATGGGTTGCTGGGGCCTGGTGAAGCTTCTCCACCAGCCTGGCATCACCTACCTTGGGACTTTGTTACACGCAAAGACACACCATTATTTAGTTAAGCCAACCTTATTTTGATTTTCTAACAAGTGCAGCCAAAAGCTATTCCTTATTTACATACTACCTTATAGTGTTATGAAGATTGATTTGGTAATAGATCTAAAATGCATTGTACTATTCTTAGTTCACATAAAGAAGCCTGAGAGACATCTGGCCACTATTACATCATCAGTTTCATAGAAAGGAGTGTCCTTTCTCATTGACCTAGAGAGGGAATGGATGTTTCCTTCTCTCTAAAGCTTCCCTTTTAAAACATTCCTCTTAAGCTCAGGGAATACATATCAGTTCAGAGTTCTTCAAATATCTAGTCTATTTAAACATGATTCTGGAAACGATTAGCATAATCAGCCCCATATTTAAAATGAAGATATGAAATAGGTTTCTTGAACTGATGCAACTAAATCATTTTTAGTGAATAGTTGCTGTTCAAAGAGCCAGAATGATTTAAAATGTTATAAAAGTGATTATCAAGTATGCTAGGTGAAGCGAAATATATATAAAATTTTGTATATATGTGATATATGGACTCAATAAATAAAAACTTAAATAATTGCAATGTTTGCAAAACCTGGCAAACTGGTTGAATAAATAATGTGATGTATGAAAAGGCAATTCTAGATATTTCTTTTGCAATAAAATGGTAAATCAACATATACATGCTTAACTTGATTTTGAATGAAATAAGACTAGCATGGTTGAATTCCAAAGCCAGAATTATCTTTAAAAATCCATATACTGTTTCTTGAACATAAAGAATAGCCAGTTTCCTGTTTAACTTAGTAAGATATTAGTTACTTAACATGTGTTACTGATATGTTACTTGGACGGTTACTTACTTAAGCAGCGTAGCTACATATGTAGTAAGATGTTATCCATAACTGGATATAATAGATCTCACAGAGTAATTCTTTCATGTTCCTATTCAGAGACTGGCTGTGGGAATAAGAATCTATGTATTTAACAAGGTGTTGTGTGACTAGAAAACAAAAGGCCTGGTGGTGGTGAAGTAGAATTCCTCTTAAGTTTCTAACACTTTATTAGTGAAGTCTTTGTAGCACACAGATATCACACCAATTTTTAAACTGTGGAGTCTGAGGCTCCATTCCAAAGCATATAATACTTTTACTTTTGCACATAATGAAAATTCATAACTGAACCAAAGAATTATAGGGAAAACAAATGTATACTGAATGCCAAGGAAGGGCCGAGCCCTGCACACATTTATCTTTTCACTCTTCATAATAACCCTATGGGGTGGGTATGATTATTCCCATTTGTTTGGTTGGAAGAGCTATATCAGTCAGGGTTTTAGTAGGAAGCAGATGGGACCCTTGCAACAGAATAAATCAAGGATGACTTAATAAAGGGACTCTTTATGAAAGTCCTCAGGGTGAGGAACCCACAGAGGGTAGTACAGTCTTCTAAGGCTGGTCATTACAGAGCTATTTCTCCACTCAAACTCCAAGGACAAGGGGAGGAAGTGGGAGTGGGCACTGGAACCTGGAGGGAGACTGGTGGAGCTTGATGCCTTGAGAGACGTTGTGACCTTTTAATTAAATGACAGGGTTGACTGGAGGGACTCTGCAGAAAGGGAGCTGGAGAGTGAATACTGAGCCTGGTTTCCTCCTGCCAGTTTTTTGCCAGGCTCCACACACTTGAGCTTAATGAGAAGCCACTGGGCAAGGTCGTCTGATGACAGTGTCCCTGGAGGTCAGCCTCCTGTGAAAGAGCATGGGGTGGAGGAGTGGGTAGTACATCTGGGTGAACAAGAAGAAGGTGTCCAGCTCAGGAACTGAAGCTCAAAGAGGTTAGGCTCTGTTAGAAGTCATACATTTGTAAGTCTTCATAAGACTTCAATTGGAAATCAGGTCTGACTTTCAAAGCTTTATTCTTCCCATTATACCAAGTGCCAGCTCCTATCATTTTGAAGACAAAGAGTGTAATTATATTTTTAATGTCTTATCTAATCATTATGTTTCTCAATAGAAAGTGATATAAAGCCTTAATATGTCTATGTGGAGGCATCTATTTCTTTCATAAACTATCACAAGAAGAAAAGAATGCAAAATACTTTGAAAATATTCCACACAGGCAAAGAGCAGATACATTTTCTGTGGACATAAGTAGCATAAGTCCAGATAATTGACACATGGAACAACTGTTTCATTCTTTCAATCATTTATTTGATTTTCCTTTATTGCATGAGTCTCTAGAATCATTAAAATTCAAGAAGGGTTGCAAACCAGTGTCTTTAGAAGAAGGCAATCATTATTAGTTTGTTAAGGTCCTAACCAATAAAAGGGAATCTATTTTAAAATTTTTTTGCATCTTGAAAAATGGTTTCAAAATGCCCAAAAGAAAAACCAATTTTGAAAAGTAATAAAATTGCAAGTCAGGAGATAATTTTCCTTCTTTATGAGCATCTGTCAATATCACTGCTAACTTCAGTGAAACTGAAATGAAATGCTCACCATTTGCAAGAACCATTTAAAAATGCATCTCACTTTTACAAACTTCCATCAGACAAAGGACTTTTCCTCAAACACCACCAGAGCCATCGTCTGGAAATATGAGAATACAATCATGGTTCTGTTCTTCTATGACACTGAAAGTTATATTTAATTAATAGAGTGATTGAGGGTACAGCTGCTGATTTTGTTAAATAATTCCCCAAGTGAATCATTCAACCTCTTAAAGGAATGGCTTGCTTTTTTTTTATTCCCAGAGTTTATAGTTGATCATCGATCATTTTTTTAAAGAACTAGTTGATACAAACAGTGGTAGCATTAGAAATAATACTATTCCAAATGTAAAAACCAACTAACTATTTATAGCTAAAGTTTCATTCCAGTTAATGTTAAATTCTGTATGTTATTCAACAAGAATGACTAAGAATCAGTTTAACAAAGAATGAGAACAATTTGTGAAATTATTAGAATATTTGTAAAATGTTAAAAAAAAAGAGTATTTGTAAACTCAGCAGTGGTGGCCACAGGACTGGAAAAGGTCAGTTTTCATTCCAATACCAAAGAAAGGCAATGCCAAAGAATGTTCAAACTACCACACAATTGTACTCATCTCACATACTAGCAAAGTAATGCTCAAAATTCTCCAAGACAGGCTTCAATAGTACGTGAACCGTGAACTTCCAGATGCTCAACCTGGATTTAGAAAAGGCGGAGGAACCAGAAGTCAAATTGCCAACATCCACTGGATCATTGAAAAACCAAGAGAGTTCCAGAAAAACATCTACTTTTGTTTTATTGACTATGTCAAAGCCTTTGACTGTGTGGATCGTACAAACTGTGCAATATTCTGAAAGAGATGGGAATACCAGACCACCTGACCTACCTCCTGAGAAATCTGTATGCAGCTCAAGAAGCAACAGTTACAACTGGACATGGAACAACAGACTGGTTCCAAATCCAGAAAGGAGTATGTTAAGGCTGTATATTGTCACCCTGCTTATTTAACTTATATGCAGAGTACATCATGCAAAACGCTGGGCTGGATGAAGGACAAACTGGAATCAAGATTGCTGGGAGAAATATTAATAACCTCAGATATGCAGATAACATCACCCTTGTGGCAGAAAGCAAAGAAGAACTAAAGAATCTCTTGACAGTGAAAACATTGGCTTAAAACTCAACATTCAGAAAACGAAGATCGTGGCATCTGGTCCCATCACTTCATGGTAAATAGATGGGGAAACAATGGAAACAGTGACAGAATTTTTTGGGGGGGGCCCTCTAAAATCACTGCAGATAGTGACTGCAGCCATGAAATTAAAAGACACTTGCTCTTTGGAAGAAAAGCTATGATCAACCTAGACAGCATATTAAGCAGAGACATTACTTTACCAACAAAGATCTATCTAGTCAAAGCAATGGTTTTTCCAGTGGTCATGTATGGATGTGAGAATTGGACTATAAAGAAAGCTGAGTGCTGAAGAATTGATGCTTTTGGACTGTGGTGTTGGAAAAGACTCTTGAGAGTCCCTTGGACTGCAAGGAGATCCAACCAGTCCATCCTAAAGGAAATCAGTTAGGTGTTCATTGGAAGGACTGATATTGAAGCTGAAATTCCAATACTTTGGCCACCTGATGCAAAGAACTGACTCCTTGGAAAAGACCCTGATGCTGGGAAAGATTGAAGGTGGATGGAGAAGGGATGACAGAAGATGAGATGGTTGGATGGCATCACCGACTTGATGGACATGAGTCTGAGCAAACTCTGGGAATTGGTGATGGACAGAGAAGCCTGGTGTGCTGCTGTCCATGGGGTCGCAAAGAATCAGACAGGACTGAGTGACTGAACTGAACTGAAAATGTTAGTAACATGGACCTGCTGACATCTCTGCAAACACTTCTATTCTACTCAAGCAATTCAACTAAATTGTATTCACGGATTTTAGTTAAAGTTGACTCTAACTGTGATTCAATAAAAGTATTAATTTATATATACACTGTAATTTCTCATAAGAGACCAATTATAGACAATTTGAATACATAGAGACTACAAAGAATCTTTTAGATAGTGTATTGTATTTTAACCTTAGTATCATTTTTTGGTTGGATGGAAAGAAAGGGAAGAAAAAATGTGTTTCTCTGAACAAGGGACATTAGTGTGTATTTTTATTTACTAAATATTAAGAATCTGCATAAAGCAGAATCCTTAATGTGTAGACTTGGGGCATTGGGTTGTCTGGGTTCAAACCTCAGCTCTACTACTCACGGTGTAGTAATAGTACCTACTCCACTGGTATCTGTGAAGAGTAAGCAAGTTAAGGGTTTCTCAAGTGGGGGTCACTGGCGGCTCAGACGGTAAAGCATCTGTCTAGAATGTGGGAGACCCAGGTTCAATCCCTGGGTCGGGAAGATCCCCTGGAGAAGGAAATGGCAATCCACTCCACTGCTATTGCCTGGAAAATCCCATAGACAGAGGAGCCTGGTAGGCTACAGCCCATGGGGTCACAAAGAGTCGGACACGACTGAGCAACTTTTCTTTCACTTTCAAGTGGCTCCATCACCTGCCAAGGTAGATGAGATGAGGGTTCAATACCTGGGTCAGGAAGATCCCCTGGAGAAGGAAATGGCCATTCACTCCAGTATTCTTGCCTGGGAAATCCTATGGACATAGGAGCCTGGCAGGCTACAGTCCATGGGGTCACAAAAGAGTTGGACACGAACGACTTAGCAATGAAACAACAAACTAACAAAATGAGTTAGTGTCTGTGGAGCTCTTAAAATAGAGTCTGTTACATAGGAGGCTTTCAGTAACTTTCACAGTTACATGCTGTTGCTGCTGCTAAGTCGCTTCAGTCGTGTCTGACTCTGTGTGACCCCATAGATGGCAGCCCACCAGGCTCCCCCGTCCCTGGGATTCTCCAGGCAAGAACAGTGGAGTGGGTTGCCATTTCCTTCTCCAATGCATGGAAGTGAAAAGGAAAAGTGAAGTTGCTCAGTCATGTCCTACTCTTAGCGGCCCCATGGACTGCAGCCCACTAGACTCCTCCATCCATGGGATTTTCCAGGCAAGAGTACTGGAGTGGGGTGCCATTGCCTTCTCTGACAGTTACATGATATATGGTTAATGGCACTCCATTGCCCATACTTCTGGTATGAGATACAATTGACATAACCCTTTCTAATATAGCCATTTATATACTTCATATGGACTTCCCTAGAGGCTCAGACAGTGAAGGTCTGCCTTCAGTGCAGGAGTCCTGGGTTTGATCCCTGGGTTGCAAAGATCCCCTGGAGAAGGGAATGGCTACCCACTCCAGCATTCTAGCTTGGAGGATTCCATGGATGGAGGAGCCAGAGTTTTTTCTCCAAAGCTTATATATATATATATAAATTATCACAAGGAAGTTAGCATTTTAATTTGCAGTTGTGTATTGCTGTTGTTTTCATAACTGAAGAACAGAGAAATCGGAAAGGTTTTTAGAAGGTTGGAAGGGGAAAGAAGATAAGAGAATACAGTTTTGCAGCTAAGAAACCTGTTTTATGCTAAGCTTGGCCATTAATTAACTGTATCATCTTTGGGAAAATCACTTAATCTCTTGGGTCTCCATCCCATTAACTATGAAATGGACAAATGATACCCTTGACATAATGCATATGCTCCTACTTAATGTGATCTTTTCACTGAAGACCATTTACATCCACATTTTGTATCTCTAAGTGCCTGGAAACATTTAATCCCTTTCTTAGACTTTGGATTGTCTAGAGAGTAGCAAACTTCCTGTTACATTCCCATCCTTTAGGCCATATTAGTGGAGAACAAGAAAAGGGGCCTCAGAGAAAGAGGCCTGGAGAATCATTTTCATTGCAACTAGGAAAGTGTTAGATTGTTCTGATGTGTAACATGAAGGGGCTATCTAGCCAGGCACAGTGACCTCGAAGGCAGACCCTGCTTGGTTAACCTTGCTGGACACATTCCCTGCTCACTTCATTAGCCCAAAGTTCATTCTGATCTGGGAGTCCCACACCAAGAACACAGTCCATTCCCCTTCTGATTCAAAACACCTGGACTTCTTTGGCCAGAGGCCACATCCTGGGGCTGGCTCATCTCCGAGTGGCGACCTGGGTCTTGCCTAAGCCTTCACTACAACAGCAAACACACCACAAGGAAAGATTAATTTTTGTGGAATGAGGCCAAGTAAAGCAAACATAACAGAGAGTCTAAAATATTAAAAACCTATTAGCTGGGACAGTGAGGAGCCCACATTAGCCCTGAAGTAAGAAACGTGCCCAATTAGAGAAGCAAGAGCTATTAAGAGCAATCTGAGCTAGTGGGAATGAGAGCAAGATTCCTTGCAAGGATAAGTGATTATAGCAGCAGCATTGCCAGAGCTTAGTTAGATGACTAAAAACACCCATTTTTGTTTCCATGTTGATACTTTTCTATTGATGCTGTTCCTATGACCGTAATGATGGATGAAACAACCCCATCCTGAGAGTTTCAGCTGCAACTGTAGGGCTGTGAGATGTGTGCATTGACTTAACTTTATGAAGACGTAGACAATGAAAGAGAGGGAGTGTGAACGTGGATTTGTTAGTACCTGTAGGTTTCCAACTGGATGTCTGTCTTCTTAGCTTGCTATGTATATAGAGTTTATAGCATGATTATTTTCTGGTTTGTGTTTTGTTAGCTCATCCCTGAGCTCTTTACTACTGCTCTCTTTTGCCTGCCGCCCATCCCAGTTTTTCTTGTCCCCTCCATATACTAGAGAGGAAAAGCAAAAACAGGTGGTGGCATTCCAGTTAGTACGGTAGCTCTACCAAAGTTTCATCACAGGTTCTCTTCCATTGTTGAGTTTCTCTCTCTCTCTCTTTATTATTATTATTATTTGACCATGCATGCCACATGGCATGGGATCTTAGTTCCTTGACCAGGGATCAAACTGAAGCCCTGGCAGTGAAAGCACTGAGTCTTCACCATGGATTGCCAAAGGATTCCCTCAACGAGTATTTTCTTCAGCACCCCTCTGTCAGGCATGGTTGCTGGGAACTGCAGAGACAAATGGGTCTTCATTGTAACTGAACGGTACATAAGGACCATTGTCACACCTTGGGCTTGGCTACCTGGCTTCTCATAGATACTGTTCCTCACTCAAACAAGGACAGAGTGCCTACATTAGCCCTAATGTAACTTTTAATATAGTTATTTGTTAGTTGTACTGATGGTTTTTCCAGTGGTCATGTATGGATGTGAGAGTTGGACTATAAAGAAAGCTGAGCACTGAATAATTGATGCTTTTGAACTGTGGTGTTAGAGAAGATTCTTGAGAGTCCCTTGGACTGCAAGGAGATCCAACCAGTCCATCCTAAAGATCAGTCCTGAATGTTTATTTGAAGGACTGATATTGAAGGTGAAACTCCAATCCTTTGGCCATCTCATGTGAAGAGTTGACTCATTGGAAAAGACTCTGATGCTGGGAGGGATTGGAGGCAGGAGGAGAAGGGGACGCCAGAGGATGAGATAGTTGGATGGTATCACCGACTCAATGGACATGAGTTTGGGTGAACTCCAGGAGTTGGTAATGAATAGGGAGGCTTGTGTGCTGCGGTTCATGGGGTCACAAAGAGTCAGACACGACTGAGCTACTGAACTGAACTGAGCCAAGTTTCAGGTACAATGCTTTATACTGATGTTCTTTTGTGGGTGGATAAGAGCCAGACTTCTATGGTGGTTAATATATGGCTCTGTACCAGTTGGAAATATTAATAACTTCTGCCCTGAGCTCCTTGAATATGTCCTTCCATTTCTGTTTGTAGGGATATCACCCCATCCAAATTTACTCAAATACCACCCCAGTTCACTTCCCACTGACAGTAGGGAGAGCAAGTCTCAGAGTGTTACAGTGACTGGCTGAGGGGTGGGAGGTTGGGCAAAGATAACTAGAGGCTGGGCTAAACTGTGAGTCTGGATATGGCTCTAAGCCTTTCTCACTAAGCATACTACCTTTTGCAGCAGTGGAGTGAAGGGCCACAGAGATTCAAGACAAGTCACAGAGCGCTCAATTTCTTTTTGCTGGCTGCTTTTTCTCCTCACAGTGTGGCATGCGTGCATGCTAAGCTGCTCTGTCATGTCTGACTCTTTGTGACCAGATGGACTGTGGCTTGCCAGGCTCGTCCATTCGTGGGACTCTCCAGTCTAGAATACTGGAGCAGGTTGCCATGCCCTCCACCTGGGGACCTTCCCAACCCAGGGATTGAACCTGCATCTAAGTCTCCAGCATTGGCAAGCAGGTTCTTTACCACTAGTGCCACCTGGGAGGCACACAAAGTGGCACAGCAGCTATTAATTCTGAGGATTTAACTGGTGCCTCTTCACATGTAAAGAACAGGCATAGAATGAGAGACTACGAAAAGCAAGGATGCGCCTGAGAAGGAAGTACTATGTAGAAAAGACAGCGGCAGTTCCAATAACAAATGTGCACTGCTTTCCTAACAGGAAGTTGCATGTATGTAAAAAGGTAAATTTTGTTTATTAACAAAATTATGGAAACTAAAATGCCCATCAATAGGGAGTGGTTGAAAAATCCAATGGACCTCCCAAGAGTGAAATGTTATTCAGCTCTGAAAAAAGATGGGGTAGACCAGGCACCCCAAAAGGCAGTCCATTCTCTTTGAAAGGAGGTATTGGAGAAGGCAGTGGCACCTCACTCCAGTACTCTTGCCTTGAAAATCCCATGGATGGAGGAGCCTGGTAGGCTGCAATCCATGGGGTCGCTAAGAGTTGGACACGACTGAAGTGATTTAGCAGCAGCAGCAGCAGAACAAAATATAAAAGACCAAAAAAAGAGACAAAAGAGTCAGGGACGGAGACCTGCTCTGGGGAGGGAGTTGTGAAGGAGGAGAAGCTTCTGGAAACCCTCTCACTGGCAGGTCTGTGGGGAGTTTTGGAATCTGAGAGGGCAACATAACTGGCAGAAAAAGAAAAAAAAAAAAAAACCCACAGAATATGCACCTAACTGCACTCCCAGCAGAGAAGTAGCCCAGATGCTCGTGTTGGCCACCAGCGATCGGGGCTGGACAGGGAGGCATGGGTTGCATGTTTAGGGTAAGGACCGGGCCTGAATTCCCTGAGGACAATCTGAGGGAACTAACCTGAGACAGCAACCCAAACTGTGGGGTAGCCAGGGAGAGAAAAAGAAAAAAAGAACTTTCCCACAAAAGGCTCTAACCTAATGCACAGCCTGGCCCTCTCAAAGAACAAAGGATTGAGTGAATACCAAAGAAGAGCTGGCCGGCTGCATACAGGCCCCTCCCCTGCCGCAGAAGGCAGAGAGGCAGGCGGGTGACAGCCAGAGCCTGAAGGCAAGGGACTACTCCAATCTCAGCCGCAGAGACCAGCATCCTCCACCAAACTGTGAGCAGGCTCCCAGTTGCTAACTAAGTCTTCCTGGGCTCCTGAACAGTTGACATCCAGAGACACACAGCACACCTGAGACGGTGCTCCCGAGTGGCTGAGACTGGGGAGGTGATTAAGATGCATGACCCACCTGGGACAGTGTGTGCGACACGCACCTGATGGGCCGCTCGGACCAGGGAAGAGCACAAAACGCACACCCAACAGTCTGTGCCCCTGTGGAGTACCCGAGAACCTGAACCTGAGCAGCTCAGATCTGGGAAGTGCACAAAGCACAGCATTCATTTTGGACAGTGCCCCTGCTGAACAACCTGAAACCTGAGCAGTGTAGACCGAAAAAGCACATGCCACCATGAGCTGGGGCAAATCCACTGTGGTCCATACACTATGAGCACTCCCCATACACGCCAGTGGTATTTGTTTGCTGTGTTCCTCCCTCCCCACAACACAACTGAACAAGTGAACCTAACTGACCATCTTCATCCCCTTGTGTCAGGGCAGAAAGTAGACACTGAAGAGACTTGGAAAGAGAGGAAGCCAAAATAAAGAAGACAAAGCCACTCTGGAAGTGACAGGTGCAACAGATTAAAATCCTGTAGTTAATATTGACTAAGCATTGGAAGGGGCCTGTAGACCTTGAGTCTTCTCAAGGTGGAACAAGGAACTATCTGAAACTGAACTGACCCCCACACTGCCCACAATAGCTCCAGAGAAATGCCTAGATGTATTTTTATTATTATTACTTTTTAAAATTTTTAAGTTCTTTATTAGTCCTTTAATTTTCATTTTTATAACCTATTACCTTGCCAAAAAAGACCTTATTTTTAAAGCAAATTTCATATATATATATTATAGTTTTTATTATTGATTTTGTTCTGTATTTTTAATGTTGTATTTTTGAGAGTGTAACCTCTACTCTAGATTTTTAATCTTTGCTTTTTGGTATTTGTCATCAATTTTGTACCTTTAAGAATCTAATCTTTAGCATCCAAAAAAAAAAAAAAAAAAAAAGATGGGGTAGATCTATGTGATACAAAAATGTGCCCAGTAGAAAGGAAACGTGTGGTTTGCTGTGCTATGCTTAGTTGCTCAGTCATGTCTGACTCTTTGTGATCCCATGGACTGTAGTCCATCAGGCTCCTCGGTCTATGGGGATTCTCCAGGCAAGAATAGTGAAGTGGGTTGCCGTGTCCTCCTCCAGGGGATTTTCCCAACCCAGGGATCGAGCCCAGGTCTCCTGCAGCTCCTGCACTCCAGGCAGATTCTTTACTGCTGAGTCACCAGGAAAGCCCATGGCTGTCATATGATTCAGCTATTTCATGCCTAAATATTTAACCAGGAGAAATGGAAATGTATGTCCATTCAAAGACAAAGATATTTATTGCAGTTTTATTGTCAAAGACTAGAAAGAACTCAAATATCCAGAAATAAGTAAATGGATGCTGTATCCATAGAATAGAATACTATACATTAATAAAAAGGAGTGAACTGTAAAACATGCATGGATCTCAAAATAATTATGTTGTGTGAAAGAAACCAAAGGAATTACATACTGTATGATTTCGTTTATGCAGAAGTCTAGAAATGGAAAACTGTAGCGACAGAGAACAGACTAGTGGCTGCTTTGGGAGGAGGAGGGACAGAGGAAACAGGAAATGCAAAGAGGCTAAAGGTAACTTTTAGCAGGGGATGAACATTTTCATTGTCTTTGTTTTGATGATGGTTTGACTAGCATGTACATGTTTAAAACTCATAGAATTGTATACTGTGTGTAGTTAGTTGTATGCCAACTATATTTAAATAAAGCTGAACTTTAACTCACGTTTAAATAAAACATGAGCAGAATTTAAGGGAACTCTAAACTGTCTTTTGGCAGAGAAGTAGACCACTGCTTACTTTTCTCAGTAAATGTGTAAATACAAAGTGGGAGTGAAAGGTGGGGCTGGAAGGCTAGAGAATATTTTCAAAGTTTTAGAGATTCGAATCTGAGTATGTCCTGAAACAAAGAAGGATCTGAATGGATATTAAAGATCCCAATTATTTTATGGAAAATCCTACCTTTGCCCACTGATACGACTTTGAGTAAATGCCTGAGAACATTCTGCTTGTAATTGGATAATTAAAAGAATACTCTGAGTTTGTATTTGAGGAAGGATGTGTTTGGCTACTAACGGTCAGATTGGCAATTGGATCTCTCAGGATATTTTAAAGAGTGTTTATTATTAGATTTCTTTAATTTTCATAAATACAGAATAGGAGTTGTTAGCAGCCCACTTTCCTCTTCATAAGATTGCATTTCACCATACTTTTTTTTTTTTTCTTTTTTGTAGGATTCTTTAATGTCTTACCACCAACTGAGACAGACGGTATCTTAAAGCTTTGGTTGGAAGAGTTTAGTCGTTTGTTTTTCTCAAACACAAAGTTAATGAGCTTTGCTGAAAGAAGAGCTCCCCAACATATTAGGCTCAAAGCATCAAGCAGAAAACGGCTCTACTTCGATTTTTTCCAACAAATTTTAGAGAGCAAAGCAAGTGTTTCTTTCCCATGTTACTTCTCCTATTCCTCTGTATCATGCCCTCAGACATACATGAATTCATTTCAACTTCTGTGGTATCAGAGACCTGAAATAGGTGATAATGGCAGAGGTGATGATTTCATCCCATGTGGAATATAGCCTTGGAAAATAGCAAAAGTCAACGTGGCTTCAGTAGCAGTGATAGTCTAGCCTTCATTTCTGAGAGTTTCCTTACTGGGATCCCATACAGAAAACTGATACAGCATTCAAGGTCATAATGTAAGGTTGGGAGCAGTGGATAGAATTTATACAGGTCACAGGACTGATGAATATGATGGTTAAGCAATGCTGATTTCTCTCACATTTATCTCCAGAGACATCACCCCCTGATAATCTGTAAAAAACAAAGTAATTTATGAGAAGTTCATCCCTGGCTACCAGTCTAAGTCATTTTCACAGCTTTTAACATAGCCCATGGCTTCTAAATGCTCCTTGTTAAACAGCTCAGTTCTCAAGGGGAGGGAATGGTTGCTCACACCTTGCAGCCAAGGAAGGCATACAGCTTTCTCAGCGAACTTGTAACCAGTTCAAATGGGGAAGTACCTTCAGGTGAAATTTGCAAGGAAGAGGAAATTCCTTGATGCATAAAATCTGCCTTTATAGGGATTACTAATACATTGAGAAGCTCTTTGTCACAGTCCTACATTTTCAAAAATAATTGTGCTCTTGCTGCCCCAGAAGACTCTAGGACACTTAATCCAGGCAAGCAACCTAGTGCTAGTGTTTTTCAGTTCCAGCTCAGAGACCTGTCATCAAGGCTGGCTTCTGGGTATAAGCAGCTGCAAGGAATTGGCTCTAGGGTGCAATAGGTCAGAATTATAATAGATAATGAGAATATAATATGCAAGAAGAAAAGAGGAGTAGGAAGAGGTGTGAAGAAGGGACCAAATTTGCCCTCTGGGGATATCTGGAACAAGAGGCTTTCCCACTCTGGGCCTGAGCATGGAACCTTGTCACTTTGTGGGACTGGGGCAGTGTCATTGTAACAAAAGATATTTTCTTCCCAAAGAATTTCCTCCCACTTGTCAGGTCCTAAAAAATAACTTATACATATGCTTCAAGACATGCAGAGCATTATTTTCATATATATTTGCCATAAATCCTCATAGCTAGGTTGTATTAAGTGCCATTGTTGTCCTAATTTGGGTTTCTCAGGTGGCGCTGGTAAAGAACCCACTAAAAAGCAGAATGGTGATTTGAGGATGGAAGGCTCCCCATTTTCACAAGTGAAGGCTAAAACAACAACAACAACAACAACAAAAACTGGCCTGCTAATGCAGGAGACTTAAGAGACAAGGGTTTGACCCCTGGGTTGGGAAGATCCCCCGGAGGAGGGCATGGCAACCCACTCTGGTATTCTTGCCTGGGAAATCCCATGGATAGAGCAGCCTGGGGGCTATAGTTCATAGGATAGCAAAGAGCTGGACATGACTGAAGCAACTTGGCAAGGATACGTGCATGCATGCACTTTATCCTGATTTGCGTAGGAGGGTTCCAGATTGTTATATTAAGTCAGGGTACATGACCAGAGAGTGGCAGAGCATAAACTTGAGTCTGTATTCTGATGTCAACCTCAATTATTCTGTTAATTGTTTGGTTTAATATTATATCATCCTGGACAGATAGATTCACTTTTAGAACTTATTACAGAAATGAGATGCTAAGTAATAAAGTTACTCCGAAGAAGAAACGTAGCATGATGGTAAAGTAATTGGGTTGTTGTTTTTGCTATTCAGTCCCTAAGTTGGGTCTGACTCTTTGCCACTCCATGGTCTGCAGCATACCAGGTTTCCCTGTCCTTCATTATCTCCCAGAGTTTGCTCAAACTCATGTCCATTGAGTTGGTGATGCTACCTATCTCATCCTCTGCCACACTCTTCTCCTTTTCCCTCTGTCTTTCCAGCTTCAGGGTCTTTTCCAATGAGTTGGCTCTTTGCATCAGGTGGCCAAAGTATCACAGCTTCAGCTTCAGCATCAGTCGTTCCTGTGTATATTCAGGGTTGATTTCCTTTAGGATTGACTGATTTGATCTCCTTGCTCTCCAAGGGACTCTCAAGAGTCTCATTCAGCACCACAGTTAGAAAACATCAGTTCTTCAGTGCTCAGCCTTCTTTATGGTCCAACTCTCATATCTGTACATGACTACTGGAAAAATCATGGTTTTGACTATTCGGAACTTTGTTGGCAAAGTGATATCTCTGCTTTTTAATATACTGGCTANTCATTCAGCACCACAGTTAGAAAACATCAGTTCTTCAGTGCTCAGCCTTCTTTATGGTCCAACTCTCATATCTGTACATGACTACTGGAAAAATCATGGTTTTGACTATTCGGAACTTTGTTGGCAAAGTGATATCTCTGCTTTTTAATATACTGGCTAGGTTTGTCATAGTTTTCCTGCCAAGGAGCAAATGTCTCAATTTCATGGATGCAGTCACAATCCACAGTGATTTGGGAGCCAAAGAAAATAAAATCTGTCACTGCTTTCACTTTTTCCACTTCTATTTGGCATGAAGTGATGGAACCAGGTGCCATGATCTTAGTTTTCTGAATGTTTTAAGCCAGCTTTTTCACTCCCCTCATTCACCCTCAGTTCAGTTCAGTCACTCAGTCGTGTCTGACTCTTTGCGACCCCATGAATCGCAGCACACCAGGCNGTTGGCTTGATTGCTCTCTCCTCTTTTGACTCCCCCTTTTCTCCCCCTGGTCACCTCAATCTCCTCCCTCCTCCTCCTCTTCTCTACTTCACTCTGTGAATCTCTGTAGGTATTCTGGGCTGTGGAGAACACTTAGGGAACTGATTACTGGCTACATCAGTCTCTCCCCTTTTGACACCCCCTTGTCTCCTGGTCACCTCTATCTCCCTCCTCCCTCTTCTCTTCTCCATGTAACTCTGTGACCTCTCTGGGTGTCCTTCATTGTAGAGAATCTTTTCACCATTAACCTAGATGTTTTATCATCTGTACTGTATGGATGGAAAAGTGTTGAGGCTACTGTAAGAATAAGGCTGAAAGCCAGAGGCAAGAGGCTTAAATCCAAAACTTGAGAACACCAGGAAACTCCTGATTCCATGAACATTAATCAACAAGAGCTCACCAAAAAGCCTCCATACCTACACTGAAACCAAGCTCCACTCAAGAGCCAACAAGTTCCAGAGCAAGACATACCATGCTAATTCTCCAGCAACGTAGGAACACAGCCATGAACATTAAAATACAGGCTTCCCAAAGTCATGCCAAACCCATAGACACCCCAAAACTCACTAATGGACACTTCATTGTACTCCAGAGAGAAGAGATCCAGCTTCACCAACCAGAACACAGATACAAGCTTCCCTAACCAGGAAACCTTGACAAGCCACTAGTCCAACCCCACTCACAGGGAGCAACCTCCACAGTAAAAAGGAACAACAAATTTCCAGCCTACAGAAAGGTGACCCCAAACACAGAAATCTAAACAAAATGAAAAGGCAGAGAAATATTCAGCAGGTAAAGGAACATGATAAATGCCCACCAAACCAATCAAAAGAGGACATAGGGAGTCTACCTGAAAAAGAATTCAGAATAATGATAGTAAAGATGATCCAAAATCTTGAAAACAAAATGGAGTTACAGATAAATAGACTAGAGACAAGGACTGAGAAGACACAAGAAATGTTTAACAAGGACCTAGAGGAAATAAAGAGTCAATCAATAATGAATAATGCAATAACTGAGATCAAAGGCACTCTGGAGGGAAACAACAGTAGAACAGCTGAGGCAGAAGAAAGGATAAGTGAGATGGAAGATAGAATGGTGGAAATAAACAAAGCAGAGAGGAAAAAAGAAGAAAGAATTAAAAGAAATGAGGACAACCTCAGAGACCTCTGTGACAATGTTAAATGCCCCAACATTTGAATCATAGGAGTCCCAGAAGAAGAAGACAAAAAGAAAGGCCATGAGAAAACATGAGAGGATATAACAGTTGAAAACTTCCCTAAAATGGGGAAGGAAATATTCACCCAAGTCCAAGAAATCCAAAGAGGCCCAAACAGGATAAACCCAAGGCAAAACACCCCAAGACACATATTAAACAAATTAACAAAGAACAAATATTAAAAGCAGCAAGAGAAAAGCAACAAATAACACAGAAGGGGATCCCCAGAAGGATAGCAGCTGATCTTTCAATAGAAACTCTTCAGCCCAGGAGGAAATGGCAGGACAGACTTAAAGTGATGAAAGAGAAAGACCTACAACCCAGATTACTGTACCCAGCAAGGATCTCATTCAAATACGAAGGAGAAATCAAAGGCTTCACAGACAAGCAAAAGCTGGGAGGATTCAGCACCACCAAACCAGCTCAACAAATGCTAAAGGATCTTCTCTAGACAGGAAATACAGAAAAGGTTTATAAACTGGAACCCAAAATAACAAAGTAAATGGCAATGGGATCATACTTATCAATAATTACCTTAAATGTAAATGGGTTGAATACCCCCAAAAAAGACAATGACGGGCTGAATGGATACAAAAACAAGACCCCTATATATGCTGTCTACAAGACACCACCTCAAGCCAAGGGACACATACAGACTGAAAGTAAAGGTCTAGAAAAAGATATTTCATGCAAATGGAGACCAAAAGAGGAGAGGAGTAGCAATACTCAGATAAAATAGACTTTGAAATAAAAGCCATGAAAAGAGACAAAGAAGGACACTACATAATGATCAAAGGATCAATCCAAGAAGAAGAATAACAATTATAAATATATATGCACCCAACATAGGAGCACTGCAATATGTAAGGCAAATGCTAACAAGTATGAAAGGGGAAATTAACAGTAACACAATAATAGTGAGAGACTTTAATACCCCCACTCACACCTATAGATAGATCAACTAAACAGAAAATTAACAAGGAAACACAAACTTTAAATGATACAGTTAGACCTAATTGATATCTATAGACATTTCACCCCAAAACAATGAATTTCACCTTTTTCTCAAGTGCACA
>SJYA01001566.1:578065-701238 GCA_006410615.1 Neotragus moschatus | reverse complement strand
AGTTAGACCTAATTGATATCTATAGGACATTTCACCCCAAAACAATGAATTTCACCTTTTTCTCAAGTGCACACGGAACATTCTCCAGGATAGATCATATCCTGGGCCATAAATCTAGCCTTGGTAAGTTAAAAAAAATTGAAATCATTTCAAGCACCTTTTCTGATCATAATGCGGTAAGATTAGATGTAAATACTGGGAAAAAAAAACATTAAAAATACAAACATATGGAGGCTAAACAACATGCTTCTGAAAAACCAACAAATCACAGAAGAAATCAAAATATGCATAGAAATGAATGAAAATGAAAACACAACAACCTAAAACCTATGGAGTTCAGTAAAAGCAGTGCTAAGGGGAAGGTTCATAGCAATACAAACTTACCTCAAGAAACAAAAGAAAAATCAAATAAATAACCTAACTTCACATCTAAAGCAACTAGAAAAAGAAGAAATGAAGAACCCCAGGGTTAGTAGAAGGAAAGAAATCATAAAAATTAGAGCAGAAATAAATGAAAAAGAAACAATGGAGACTATGGCAAAACTGAACAAAACCAAAAGCTGGTTCTTTGAGAAGATAAATAAAATAGACAAACCATTAGCCAGACTCACCAAGAAACAAAGGGAGAAAAGTCAAATAAACAAAATTAGAAATGAAAATGGAGAGATCACAACAGACAACACAGAAATACAAAGGATCATAAGAGACTACTATCAGCAATTATATGCCAATAAATTGGACAACTTGGAAGAAATGGATAAATTCTTAGAAAAGAATAACCTTCCAAAACTGAACCAGGAAGGAACATAAAATCTTTACAGACCCATCACAAGCTTNAGATCACAACAGACAACACAGAAATACAAAGGATCATAAGAGACGACTATCAGCAACTATATGCCAATAAATTGGACAACTTGGAAGAAATGGATAAATTCTTAGAAAAGAATAACCTTCCAAAACTGAACCAGGAAGGAACAGAAAATCTTTACAGACCCATCACAAGCTTGGAAATCAAAACTGTAATCAAAAATCTTCCAACACAAAAGCCCAGGACCAGATGGCTTCACAGGTGAATTCTACCAAAAATTTAGAGAAGAGCTAGCACCTATCCTACTCAAACTCCTCCAGAAAATTGCAGAGGAAGGTAAACTGCCAAANACAGAAAATCTTTACAGACCCATCACAAGCTTGGAAATCAAAACTGTAATCAAAAATCTTCCAACACAAAAGCCCAGGACCAGATGGCTTCACAGGTGAATTCTACCAAAAATTTAGAGAAGAGCTAGCACCTATCCTACTCAAACTCCTCCAGAAAATTGCAGAGGAAGGTAAACTGCCAAACTCATTCTATGAGGCCATCATCACCCTAATACCAAAACCAGACAAAGATGCCACAAAAAAAGAAAACTACAGGCCGATATCACTAATGAACATACATGCAAAAATCCTCAACAAAATTCTAGCAAACAGAATCCAACAACATATTAAAAAGATCATGCCTCATGACCAAGTGGGCTTTATCCCAGGGATGCAAGGATTCTTCAATATCCACAAATCAGTCAATGTGATACACCACATTAAAAAATTGAAAGATAAAAACCATATGATTACCTCAATAGATGCAGAGAAAGCCTTTGACAAAATTCAATGTCCATTTATGAAAAAAAAAAAAACCCTCCAGAAAGCAGGCATAGAAGGAACATATCTCAACATAAATAAAAGCCGTATTTGATAAAACCATAGCAAATATTATTCTCAATGGTGAAAAATTGAAACCACTTCCCCTAAAGTCAGGAATAAGACAAGGGTGCCCACTCTCACCACTACTATTCAACACCCTTGTCTTGCTTCTGACTTTAGGGCAAATGCTTTCAATTTTTTGCCACCGAAGATAATGTTTGCTGTGGGTTTATCACACATGGCTTTTACTTTGCTGAGGTATGCTCCTTCTATGCCTGCTTTCTGGAGAGTTTTTATCATAAATGGGTGTTAAATTTTGTCAAAGGCTTTCTCTGCCATCTATTGAGATAATCATGGTTTTTATCCTTCAATTTGTTAATGTGGTGTATCACATCAGCTGATTTGCAAATATTGAGGAATCCTTGCATCTCTGGAATAAAGTTCACTTTCTCATGATGTATAATCTTTTTAATATGTTGTTAGATTCGATTTGCTATAATTTTGTTGAGGATTTTTGCATATATGTTCATCAGTGATATTGGCCAGTTTTCTTTTTTGTGGCATCTTTGTCTGGTTTTGGTATTAGGGTGATGGTGGCCTAATAGAGTGGGAGGAAAAAATAGCAAACAAAGCAACTGACAGAGAATTAATCTCAAAAATATACGAACACCTCACACAGCTCAGTACCGGAAAAATAAAAGACTCAATCAAAAATGGGCCAAAGACCTAAACAGACATTTTTCCAANCCTGCATATAGGTTTCTCAAGAAGCAGGTCAGGTGGTCTGGTATTCCCATCTCTTTCAGAATTTTCCACATTTTATTGTGATTCACACAGTCAAAGGCTTTGGCATAGTCAATAAAGCAGAAATAGATGTTTTTTCTGGAACTCTCTTGCTTTTTTGATGATCCAGCACCTGGAGTTCAAATTCAAGTTCTATCAACTCACAACTGTGTGATCTTAGGCAATATTCTTAAACCTTAGTACTGTTATTTATTTCAGGGAGTTACAGTGAGAATTAATGAGTTAACAAGCACAAAGCACTTAGAACAGTGCCTGGCCCCTTCTAAAGGCTCCCTATTAGTTCTCACCACAGCAGCAAACACCATTGTTACCATAATTGATGCTTATTATTAGAGTAACTGAAAGCATTTATTACATTTCTTCCAGCTCTGTGGGAATAAAAATTAGGTCTGAATGGCATGCTTTTATGTTGATTTGAATCCTGCCAGGAATATATTAGGCACTGGAGAGCTGCATTACTCTGGTAAGCTCTTATTTCCAGTCTCAGCCAATACTTTAAAAACCAGGAAATGTATGTTCATTTTCTAATGTATCTTATTTACATCTCCCAACCTTATATTTAGGGATTACTGGACTCATCCATACTATTCTGAGTTCGATACTACTTGAGATGACAACAGGTGTGAACACTCAATTCTAAAGATACACATGTATAACTTCCCTACTGGTACTTTCCCCCTCTGTTTATCTTCTGTCTTTCTTGGGTTCAGTTGTTGAATGTCTCTTCTCTAGCTTCATCTGCTTCCTGATAGTTCTTATCTAGTCATATGGCTTTAAATGCCAATGCNTGACAACAGGTGTGAACACTCAATTCTAAAGATACACATGTATAACTTCCCTACTGGTACTTTCCCCCTCTGTTTATCTTCTGTCTTTCTTGGGTTCAGTTGTTGAATGTCTCTTCTCTAGCTTCATCTGCTTCCTGATAGTTCTTATCTAGTCATATGGCTTTAAATGCCAATGCTATGCTGCTGCTGCTGCTAAGTCGCTTCAGTCGTGTCTGACTCTGTGTGACCCCACAGACGGCAGCCCACCAGGCTCCCCGTCCCTGGGATTCTCCAGGCAAGAACACTGGAGTGGGTTGCCATTTCCTTCTCCAATGCATGAAAATGAAAAGCGAAAGTGAACTCGCTCAGTCGTGTCCGCCTCCTATCGACCCCATGGACTGCAGCCTACCAGGCTCTTCCGTCCATGGGATTTTCCAGGCAAGAGTACTGGAGTGGAGTGCCATTGCCTTTTCCCAATGCTATGCTAATAATCCCCAAATTTATATCCAGGCTGGACTAACTCCAGACTTTTATATACAACTGCCTACTTCACATCACCTCTTAGGAGACTCATAGATGTCTGAACTTAACATAAGTCCAGTTCCTCCCAATCATCACTTCCAAACCTGCTGAGCCTTTAGTTTATCTATTTGATGATGATGTCTCCCATCTTCTGATTATTCAGGCCCCAAATCTTGGAGTCTCCCGTGTCTCCTCTCTCTCCAAGATGTTAAGAAATCCTATTGATTTTGTCCTTGAAATCTCTCCAGAATCAGACTGCTTTTCACTACCTCTGTTACCATCACCCCTGTCTGAACAACCATGGTCTCATGTGGATTCTCACAATCCCATGCTAGTAGGTCTCCATTATTCTACCCTTATTTTCCTGCAGCTTATTTTCAACATAGCAGTTGGAATGACACTTTTAAAGTCGAAGTTGTATCACGTCACTCCTCTGCTCAAAACCCTGAAGCTGCTTAGCGATTCAGCATGACTGGGTCTCCTGTTGCTCCTCTGGTTGCCTTTTCTGCTCTTCCCACTTGGTCATGTCTTTATGCTTTCTTACAGGTGCCTACAGTGCCCTGTGTTTCCCTGATTCCTGGACCTTTGCTCTCCTGCTTCTGAAACACTCTTGCCTTGGATGCCTGCTTACCTAACTCCCTCCCCTCTGTAAGTGAAGGTGCCTAAATCTCACGTTTCCAAGAGGCCTGACCACTCTAATTAATTCTGCGTTAGCTCCCCTCTCCGCCTCTGTCCCTCCAGATCTCCCTCACCCTGTGCCACATTTTCTTTTTCCATTTTCTAGGTCTCTAGGTCCACAATCCCATCCAAAACCCTTGGGATGATGCATTTCATCATTTAGCCTTTTTTAAATTTTAGTAGAGAATGCCACATTAGATGCCATACATTATATCCCATTCATAGCTGAGTTCTGTGATCAAATACAGAAATATTTCTGAAGCAAAACACAGAAATAAGCTTATTAATTGAAATAAAGACTACACATAGTCATTCAGTTCAGATCAAGTTTACTGACAAACTCAGGAAAAACTTCAGGTTTTTAGACCTATTTAGACTTATTTTTCAATGAAGGGATTGTAGTCTTGTGTACTGGTGGTATTTTTTCTCTCCACTGGAGGGTGAACTCCATGAGGGCAGTGTTTGTTGTTCTTAGCCCACTGACTTTTCACAGTGCCCGGCATATAACATATATGCAGTGTACATGTTGCTTATATTAAGGAATGGCCTCACAAGACTCTTCTTTTCCTTCTTTCCTGATTAACCGGTCAGTCATTGTTTGTTGAACTTATATGTATGCCTTTCCATCTAGACCGTTCCTTTCTTTGATTCCTAAATTTCTATCTTTGTACTCTTTTTATTCAAGGAGTCCTGTCTGTCACAGTTTAGGGTTAATCTCACCCCCGTAGAGTCTGGGCGAGGGGAGGGGGGAGGGGACTGGCTACATAGTTTGTGTTGACTTTTCCCTATCAAATACTGTAGCAATTGTTTTTGTTTTATTTTTACTAATGTAGCATTTGTATCCAATAGTTATGTGCCTTATTTCTTTTATTAATTATTTTTTAAAACATGAATTCTCATTACTCCAAATAAATAGCAAATTCCTTGAGTAGAAATGTTATGTTTCCATCAGCACTAGGAGGGCTTTTTTTTTTTTTTACAGCTATTATTTTATGTAATAGGCTTACCATTTAACAAATTATTACATTTTGTCATTTTTGTATGAGACACCATTCTAGATGCTGGGACTATAATGACTTGTTAGATATACTCCTTATCTGAAAGCACATTATTTACTGACTGCTGGGGCAAAAAAGAAGAAAATAGTTCACTACAATTGAATTGATTGGTGCACCTGAGTTGGTTAGGACTGTAGGCATTTAGGAGGACCAGGGATCATCCTGAAGAGCATGCAACTTTTATGAGACACACAAATTATAATTTATCCAAAGGAGGAAGGCAATGGAAAAGAATGTTGCAAGCAGAGAAGATTACATGTTCAAAGACCTGGAAGTGAGAGCAAGGGGGCTCAGTCATTTTGAAAGGCACATTTGGACACACTAAAGGCATTTAGTGTATGTTTCTGCCTGTAACTGGGTGGAAACAGGTCCCTGTTGGGGCTTCGCTGGTAGCTCAGTCAGTAAAGAAACTGCCTGCAGTGGAGGAGACCCAGGTTCAATCCCTGGGTCAGAAAGATCCCCTGGAGAAGGAAATGGCAACCCACTCCAGTATTCTTACCTGGAAAATCCTATGGACAGAGGAGCCTAGTGGGTCCATGGGGTCACAAGAGTCAGACATGACTTAGCTACTAAACCACCACCACTAAAGGCATTTTAGTGGTCTGATATACAGGTTGCAAGGGTGGTATTATAATGTATCGAAAGATAAAACTGATCTCAGAGGGAGATAGAAGCCAGATCATAAAGGATTTATACATCTTGCAAAGAATTTAGCCTTATTGTAAGAGAAGTGGTGAATTATTCAGGCATTTTAAGCTGAGGTCTACGATGTGCTCAGATCTGTATTTTTGAAAGATGACTCTAGCTGCATTGTGAAGAATGGATTGGAGAGAGCAAGGCTGGACACAGAGACCAGCCTTTTAATTTTTCCAGGATTTGGGGCAGTGGCCTTTTTGAAGAGTTTGGTAAATGGATGTGCTTGCTGTTCATTTCTCGTAGGATGAAAAATATATCTTAATGAGTATGCTGAGGAAAAATACGGTAACACAATTTATTGACTAAAATGTATTGGCTTTTGTTTTATGATCTTTGGGAAATGAATTTCACCCAAATAAAAGAAAAATGTACTTGTGACATATGTGAGTGGCAGGTATGTGTTCTACAAAACAGGATGTGATGTGGGCTGAGCCATCCCTCTGAGAGCGGACATCACTCCAGAGGGCAGGGAAAGGACGGACCAGACATGCGACAGAAAGACCGACAGTGACGCATGGGGTGTGAGCTCTGTGAGAATGAAGAGCCGCTGTACCCACACTCCACCCTCATGAAAGCAGCCTTCACAGACCCTTAAGAAAATGAATCTGTTAAACAGATGCCTTCAGCCTGTCACTTGCAGACAAAGCCTCTTTTCTAAAACCCTTCTCAGAAAGGTTGATAACGGTTAAGTCTGGTGAGAGGAATAATTTGTCAAACTAATTTATTATCGCCTGAGAACTCTCTGAATAATACAGGACTCTAGGGGATGGAAGGCAGTCATCTCACCTCCCACAGACCCGGGCCTCTGTTTGCTTATTTGTTTTTGGTTTTGTTGCATGCATGAGGCTAACATTGTTCCCAGTTCTGTGATTCTGTGAGTAGTAGTGCATTCTTTGTTCATTTTGAAAATGAGAAAATGTGAGCCCATGTGTGGGAATGCTAGGTTTCCAACAGGATTCACTAGGGAAAATTGGATCTGGAAGTGAAAGCTATCAATAAAATGGGAGCTGAATTGGTAGTTCTCCTGTTTGGCTGTGAATAATTGGTAGGAGCCACAGGGAAAGGACAACCCACATCAGGCTTTGAAGGCAGCCGTTTATGCCTCTCTGTTCCTCCAGAAGAGCTCGAAACCCAAACCCAAACCTCCAAGCACTGTGCAAGAACTTTATTTTCTGCCTTTATAAAATATGAAAAAAAGCTCCTAGCCAAAATGAAGGGGGGCAATTTAGCATTAACTCAATGGGACAACTATTACCATTCCAAAAGTAATGGTCATTTTTCAAGAGAAAGTGTTAAAATTCCTGTTTCTAGTGTAATGGGTATCAAGCTGCACATTTCTGAAAGAATCATTTCCCCAGTCATGGTAATAGCTGCATTTGTTAAACTATTACAAAGGAAAAGAGAAAGGAAGGAAGAAGGAAAGTAAGGAAGGGAAAAAGAGATGGTAAAGGACCCCCAGGGGTCCTGTTTTTAGGTCCTGGGCTGTGACACTGCAGCACACCAGCACTCAGCCCTTTTTGTTGGCCTTGGTTTTCTAGCATGCATCTCATCTCCTCCATATTAACATTTCAGGATTAAAAAAATAAATAAAAGTTCCACTGAATGCGCTGCAGGAGAATTTAACAATTCCAAAAATTAGAAGACAACCTAAACAAAACAATTTCCTAATAGTCAAGGCAATACATATCATGACAATGAACATAAAAGAATTCTTATAGTGTGACAGAGAGAGGTAGGGGCTCTGAATCTGATACTTATTTCTATAGTTTTAGAGAAATATCCCACTTCCTATCACACTTTCTTACTCAGCTAGATGAGAAGATTGGACTAGATGATGTCTCTGTCCTTTTATGGATCTAAAATTATATATATTAAACGGACACATTTAAATTCAGACAGTAGATATTTTTAGTGCCAGGTTTGGGGGATAAGATCCTTACTTTTGCATAACTTACATTATGCTACAAGTGATTCTCACTTGTCTAAAGTGAGTAGCATTTGTTTCTGAAACACATTAACATAATCAATGCAAAGGCTTTGCAGTGAAGTATGAAAGGGAAAGTGTTAGTCACTCAGTCGTGTTGGACTCTTTGTGACCCCTCAGACCATAGCCTACTAGGCTCCTCTGTCCATGGAATTTTTCAGGCAAAAATACTGGAGTGGGTTGCCATTTCCTTCTCCAAGGGGTCTTCCCAACCCAGGGTTTGAACCTGGGTCTCCCACATTGCAGGCAGGCTCTTTACTGTCTGAGTGACCAGGGAAGATAAGGCACACAGATATGAGGTTGTAAGCATTCAGCCTGTGCTGCTGACCTGCTGGGGATGGAGTGTTAGAGTAACTCAACAGATACTGGTTTGTGGAGGCCTGTTTATACATGTATAAACGT
Source organism: Neotragus moschatus (assembly GCA_006410615.1). Taxonomy (NCBI): domain Eukaryota; kingdom Metazoa; phylum Chordata; class Mammalia; order Artiodactyla; family Bovidae; genus Neotragus; species Neotragus moschatus. The sequence goes on along the minus strand of SJYA01001566.1, from coordinate 692,644 downwards.
ACTCTTTAATTTGCCATCAACTCTTCCAATGCTGAATTGTACCCCGAAACATTCCTTCTACCCATGAATGTATTTTCAGCACAAAAATTCATTGAATTCAATCCTGGATGGTCAAGTGCTTGACCAGATGATTTAGTAAGAACAATTTTATGTACTTTCCTCCTGGTTCCTATTGGGAGTGCTAACACAGGCGGATAAGAATGTTCTTATCCTAAACTCATAATAAACTTCACCATACTGATCAAAGTCTTTATCCCATCCTTCCATTTTTAGAATGTTCTGACTTTCACAAAATCTCACTGGGCAACATATATATATATATTTATTTTTTTCTGAAAATATTTTTCTGGGAAACTGCCTAGTACTCCATGTTACTTTTCTTCAAAAAGTCCACTTCATATGATACTACAGGCCTTTGGACTTTTCAACATTCCTTAGCCAGATGTTCAACAGCAAGTATTTTCTCAGCTGGGAAAAGGAAGAAAAAAAAAAAAAACAAAACAGTGAAACTTGTCAACAGTGGTGGGAATTATCAGTATCAATGAACACTTAGTTTTTACTTTGGCATGGGAGATTGGCAGAAATATTTGAAATATGAATCTAGGTCCTATCCCTAATATACCTTAATAAATTCCAGCTCTGCATTACCAAATGAAAACCGATACTGGAAACTACAGGGCATGCAAAAATACGGAACATATTCAGAAGTTATTACTATTCATTCTACTTCCAATCATAGGTTCACTGAACCTCTATGTGATAAATGAAACTTCAGGATATGTTTGCATTGACATTTATGAGTTTCAAGAATAAATGACCTGATTTTTTTGGAGAGGCATTCCCAAGGGGGCTTAAAGGTAACCAAAATATCTTTGGCCCAGAATACTTCTTAAGTAGCTTTGAAGCCAGAAAGTTTAATTGAATTTGAAAACCCACTTAGGAACAAAAATCTAAAGGCACTTTGGGCATTGAATTATGGGACTAAGCCAAATATTTCAAAAATATTTAACTTCAAATGAAATTTTCACTCATTTGGCTGATTAATTAAATATGATTTTTTTCCCCCTGAATTTCCCCAAGAAGGACAGAACTCTTTGAATGCATGGTATTAAAAAGAATACTAAATAAATTGGAACACAAGACGCCTTTGGTTTGGGGCAACTTTGTAAAGTAACAGTTTTCTATCAAGGAAAGAAATATATCACTTCCTTTGATCTGGTTTCTTGATATTATTGAGGGCCATTTTTGGTCTCTCCAAATCTGGATGGTCACTTATTCTCCAAGGAGAGTGATTTGAAAAGGAAACAGTGTGTTCTGCTGTTTTCTCCCAAGATCCTCAGACTAAAGTATTCTTAAGTAGGATTTATCAAAGCAGGACTGTTTTAACTCAGGATCTTAGAATTTAGACTTGTGTTTTTTCAACATGGAATCTCTTCAAACCTGGTTCATCATATGGAAAAAGCTCATCCTTAGTGACGTGATAAGTTATCTTGTAATTAAAAACTAAGCTTTTAAGATACAGCAATCAAAATCAGCATACTAGGGCATTGTGAGTCATTGTTCGTTTCCCTCAAGTAATTCCTTCATTTGAAATTTTGGCACTTTAATTTTGAGAATATGACATTGGAGCGTATACTGAGAGGTTAGTTGAAAGTTGAACGTTAAAAATCTAAATCTTGGAAAATTTTTTGTGTCTCGTTGAAAGAGCAGTCTCAACCTATAAAATAATAATATCACTATGCGTGTGTGCTAAGTTACTTCAGTTGTGTCCGACTCTTTGTGACCCTAAGGGCTGTAGCCCACCAGGCTCCTCTGTCCAAAGGATTCGCCAGGCAAGAATACTGGAGGGGGTTGCCATTTCCTCCTCCAGGGGATCCTTCCCACCTAGGGATGAACCCATGTCTCTTATGTTTCCTGCGTTGGCAGGTGAGTTCTGTACAACCAGTGCCACGTGGGAAGCCCAATATCACTATGGACTTTTTTTTTTTCCACTATGGATTTATTTTGGGGATGATAAAGCCTTCAAGAATCTTCTCTTTAGTTAAAGAAAAATGACTTTTAAAATATGAAGGTTAGAAACAAGTAATCCTGTCTTGAATTAACAGGATTCATGTTATTCAAGTTGCAAAGTGTAGGGAGAAACAGACCAGCAAGTCAACTGTCTGGCCAAATTGATCTTAAGGTAAAAACTGAATGTAGGAAACTACTACTTTTCTATTTACTCTCTTCCTCAGTAGGGGGGATTGCTTTCATTATTGTTGTTTATTTATTTCCCAATACCCATAGAATTTACATAACTTAAGTGGAAAAAGAAGAAAAGAGAAGGCAATGGCACCCCACTCTAGTACTTCTGCCTGGAAAATCCCGTGGATGGAGGCGCCTGGAAGACTGCATGCAGTCCATGGGGTCGCTGAGGGTTGGACATGACTGAGCGACTTCACTTTCACTTTTCACTTTCATGCATTGGAGAAGGACATGGCAACCCACTTCAGTGTTCTTGCCTGGAGAATCTCAGGGACGGGGAGCCTGGTGAGCTGCCATCTATGAGGTCGCACAGAGTCGGACACGACTGAAGCGACTTAGCAGCAGTAGCAGAAAAGTAGGGTTTTTTTTTGAAAGAAATTGGCGAAATATTTAGGAATTTTTCATGATTATATCAGCCACTCTCAAAGTAACTCTAATGTCTGCAACTTGACTGAAAAGGAATTTTTCAACCCAAACTGAAGCACCTAAAATCAGTAAAGTTGGATCAGAGCATACTTTTATAATGCTTTGATATTATCATTGAACTGGAAGCTACTCAATTCACGCACCAATAATTGAACATTTATTTTGAGTCCACATAAAACTGAAGCCTAATGCCTTATTAGAGAGGCCTCTGAACCATTTTCCAAACACCTTTCAACTTCAGAATTGGTCCAAATGCAAGAAGCCAAAAGTACGGAGTGTCCTGCCAGAAAAATCTCTTTGCATTTCTGTTATTGAAAACCACTAGACTTAAAATAAAGAAATCTTCTGAGGGAAATTGTAGAGGGCTTACCACCCAAATACTGGACCAAAGAAATGAGCCTAAGATAATATTTTGAGTGAGGATTATTTGCCTACCAGCAATTACAAACATCTCCATTTACTCTACTGATAATGTAGAGCTAAAAATACATCAAATATACAGAACATCTATAGATGCTGTATATGTGTATGTTATAATATATAACACGTATGATATAAAATAGAGCTACATACAATTATTACTGACCATTTCTCCTATTATGACCTGGTCCCAAATTGTAACTGTTTACAAAGTTGCCCAGTTACTTGCATCACTTAGCTGTCATTCAAAAATGCAGGTCTTTCCTTCCTTCTCATTTCTTTCCTGAGAGTTTCTGAATTAATAGGATTGGAGAGGGTCCCAGAAACATGTTTTAAAAAGATCTCAGAGTCGTTCTGAAGAGAAACCAAATTTCCTATGTCTTCACTTAGACCACCTGTTAGTTTGGGGCCTCAGCTTGTTCAGAGAGTAATGAGGCCCCAAATAAAGTGAAAACAGTACCAAATACCAGGGTGGGTTGCTTTAAGACTAATCCCTAGTATTTGCAATTATATTTGTAGATGTTTCCAATGTAGACAAAAGAAGAAACCCAAATGGTTATAGTTACACTAAATGAGGAATCTGTTCCTAGAGCTGTTGTCAGTAGAGTTCAATCTTAAAATAAGCTGGAAATTTCTTCTTAGAGAAACATGTCAGACATATAAACTGAATTCCAGTATTCTTGCCTGGAGAATCGCAATGGACAGAGGAGCCTGGTGAGTTATAGTCCATAGAGTCGCAAAGAGTTGTTGGACACGACTGATGCAACTTATCACATACATACACGTATAAATTGAAAGTTGTCAATTAGGAAATAGCAGAGATCAGGGTCCAGCTTGCTAAAAGAGCATGGAATTCAGGTGTCCTGGAGGACAAGGTATCAAATGCTAGAACTGCGATTTTCTGATGTCTTTTATTTCTTCATGAAATTCTATTTTTTTATTACAAAAGTAAAATTTGAAAAATAGGAGATATCATTAAAAATTAGAAAATAGAAAAACATCAAAAAGAAAATGTCACTATACTCATAATCACTCCATATTTTCTGATGTTTCCTTTCTGTTTTAAAGCATGTATATCTATATCTCTATATTGAACTGCAGATAGGTATTTACAAAATTTTAAGGCCAAAAATTGTGTGAGTTAATCTAGTTAACATCAATGCTGAATAAAATGTTTCAACTGGAACAATGACCCAATTAAGTTAGATGATAGAGTAGCTGACATTTACATGTTGCTTGTAAGAGGCACTGTGCCCTTGCACATGTTAATATAAAGCTCTAACTCTCCAGAATAGTGATGTAGGTACTCTATGACTTCCCATTTTATTGATGAAGAGAGAAGGTGCAGAGGGTTTGAGCGATTTTGCTCCTGCGAGGTAGCAGAAGCAGGATTCTCGGCCTGCTGGACAGTCAATGCTTTTAACATTCATGGAGAGCCTATGAGGTGAGAGAGGGCAGAGGGTGGCTAAGGGCTTGCAATTCCCTGAGATGCTCCTCTGTGCCTGCCTTTCTGTTTTATTAATAACATAAACATTTACGTGGTAGAAAGTTAATTAAGAAATCCTGAGGTTCATTGGAGATATGCTGTGATGCTACAAAACCGGCTTTAGGAACCACTGATCTCAGTGTTTCTATCAGCCTGGGTTTTGGCCTCAGCTTTTATTCCTTCAACATGGCCGAGAAGAAGAAAGAATTTCATGAATAGCTAACAAATTTTACCTGTGGCAGATTTCATCTCCCTTTACTCAGTAAAATGGCTCTGATTTTTCTCTTTAGATCTGAAAAATGACTTTAAAAGATTCCTGTAAAATTCTGCAAGGCAAATTTCTAAATTCATGTCAACAAGAAAATATCTTTTTTTCCCCCTCAGATTACTTTAACAGTTGGATACTTGGTTCTGAAAAACAGTCAGATTTAATTTCGGCTGTAAATTAAGACAGAAATTTTAGAGCCAATATAGTTAGCTATTTTCAGACAGTCTTGTTGGCTTTTGTGCTCAGTTGAGCTTTGCTAACACAAAGCTTGCTCTCTCCCTGGGTAATCAGCCATCTTAATTGCTCAAGCTTCCACTGAAGGATATCTGAAGTGACCAGACCCTAGAGGGGCAGAGTCATAATGAAGAATGTTTATTGCTCTTCTTATGTCCTCATTGTTCAGTGGCACACAGAAGCATCTCTACATTTTAGTATCATGTAATCAGCATCAAATTATTTTCTCCGGAAATCTTGACCCTATTACTATTAAATCACATGCAGACTGTTAAATGATTTACAAGCTGCCCAGCTTAGCTTCGTATTTTACATCTCTCTGGTGATTGCATTTTCATTTTATAACAGCAAACTTCTCACAGGTCAAAGAAACCATCCTCTCAGGGAGGTCAAATTCTCTTTCACTTCACATTCAATTTAATGAAACAGGATAGGAAAGCACTGTTTCTGAAGCATCATTCCCAGTGCTCAGTAACATGGCAGCCCTGTACTCTTGAGGGATGGAAACCTCTAAGCTGACATCTGGTGTTGGATGATTTCAAACATAAAGGAAACCCGCTTGTTCTGAGGCTGCTGTGGGGGCAGCTGGTCTGCAGAGTTAAATAAGAGCATAAAGATCACACTTGCCCAACTTCTGAATTAAAAAGAAAAGGAAAAACAAAAAAGAAAAGAAAGAAAAAATAGTTGGAGAGGGGACATCTGCCCAGCATCTGTTGTTAGAAACTTTGTCTTTCTTATGAACTTCAGACTCTGTGTTCCTGGAAGTGCCAGTTTACCAGGCAATAGTGCTAAGACCAGGATAATATGAGATACTGATAATATGAGAAAATGAAGTAATAACAGAGGGAAACTTGTCCCTTTCCAGGTAAAATCTTGCCCGTCTAAGATACAGATCCAGTTGTTTTTTGGGTATGTATCAAGAGATTTGGCTTCATAAACCCTTGTTTTAGTCTTGGGTTCCTCTCCAGTAGTCTTTTCCATTTCCCCAGCACATAGTTTCCCCTACTTTCAATACCTTGTAGAGTTCTTCGTACATAGTTGTTCAATAAAGGGCTTTGGAAAGATACCTAATCCATTAAAATTTGTCAGATACTTCAGAGAAACTTTGATGTTCTCTTAGATCTCTTTCCTTTTTTTTTTTTTTGGAAAATTTCCAACAATCTGCAATTTATATTGCATTTGGAAAAGAGAAACTTTGCTTACTTTTATGTATTTTCTTATAGAATATTTCAAACATAAAAGGTAGAGAATAGTTTAATGAATACCCACATACCCATGAGCAAGCTTTAAAAAAATTTAGCATTTGCCATACTTGTTTTAGATATATTTTTAGAAAGAAGCAAAAGCATTCTATACTGTTGAAGCCCCTACTCCTCTATGAGTCTACTTGCCTCCCCGCCTCCTTCCTTTCTGCAGAGGGTGCTTCTACACAGAGGTTGGTGTATATCATTCTCATGAATGACTCATCAGTATATACTTATTCTTTTTACTACACAGGTTATATATATTTTACCATCTCACTTTAACATATATATATATGACAAATATTTTACTAAGTATATATTTATTTATAAAATCACTGGTGATATACTATACACTTTTCAAATTTTCTCTTTTTCATCCAGTGTTATATTTTCCAAATTTTTTTCATGCTTCTTCACTTATTAAATAGTTAAAGATCACTGCTTCTCCAACTCTGGAAAAGAAGTTTGTTCTTTTTTTAAATATTCAGGCTATCATGAACCATATATCTAATTAAATATAATAAAAAAGGATTATTAGAAAAATGTGATAAAACAAAGATATGCTAAAACACAATTTCCACATTTAACAGATAAAAATCACTCTAAGTTGCTACGAAAGTTTCTTTAGAGAACAAACAGTGAATAGTGCCAAAGAGTTTGCCAGCGGACACTTGTGGAGTATAATTCCTCCTGCCTGCTGTGGGGATAGCATTGTGACTTTTTTGCAAAGAGTACAGTATGGATGCAAGTGGGAGAGCATGAAGGTGGACCTTGAGTGAAATCTGACAAGTGCTAGCACAGCTAGGTGATCAAGGACAGCGTCCTCTGTGACGTCATGTTGATAGCATGTGTCCTTGATATGATGTGATAAGGACACTTTAACTTTGTGATCTTTCTTCTCAAAACACATAACCACACTACATCCATGGGAGGAAAAATTTGGAAATACCCAATAGAGGGACATTCTAAAAACCTGTCTCCAGTTCAGTTCAGTCGCTCAGTCGTGTCCGACTCTTTGCGACCCCGTGAATCGCAGCACGCCAGGCCTCCCTGTCCATCACCAACTCCCAGTTCACTCAGACTCGTGTCCATCGAGTCAGTGATGCCATCCAGCCATCTCATCCTCTGTCGTCCCCTTCTCCTGCCCCCAATCCCTCCCAGCATCAGAGTCTTTTCCAATGAGTCAACTCTTCGCATGAGGTGGCCAAAGTACTGGAGCTTCAGCTTCAGCATCAGTCCTTCCAAAGAAATCCCAGGGCTGATCTCCTTTAGAATGGACTGGTTGGATCTCCTTGCAAGTCCAAGGGACTCTCAAGAGTCTTCTCCAACACCACAGTCCAAAAGCATCAATTCTTCGGTGCTCAGCTTTCTTCACAGCCCAACTCTCACAGCCATACATGGCTACTGGAAAAACCATAGCCTTGACTAGACAAACTTTAGTCGGCAAAGTAATGTCTCTGCTTTTGAATATGCTCTCTAGGCTGGTCATAACTTTTCTTCCAAGGAGTAAGCGTCTTTTAAAAACCTGTCTAGTAATCCTCAAAACTGTCAAGGTCATAAAAACAAGGAAAGCTTGATAAGCTGTCACAGTCTAGAGGAGCTTAATGAGATGCAACGACTAAATGTAATGTGGTATCCAGGGTGGGATCCTGGGACAGAAAAGGGATATTAGATACAAACTGAGGAAATTCAAATAAAGTGTAAGTGAAAGTGAAGTGGCTCAGTTGTGTCCGACTTTTTGTGACCCCATGGACTGTAGCCCGTGAGGCTCCTCCATCCATGGGATTTTCCAGGCAAGAGTACTGGAGCGGGTTGCCATTTCCTTCTCCAGCAGATCTTCCTGACCTGGGGATCGAACCTGGGTGTCCCGCATTGCAGGTGGACTCTTTACTGTATGAGCCACAGGGAAGTTGTGACTGATAAACACAGTAAAATAAGATAGTAACCACAGGGGAAACTGAGTCACCACACGCAGAAACTCTCTGTAAATCTAAAACTATTCTAAAACAAAATATTAACTTTTTAAAAAGCTTTTGAGAAAATTTAATATAACTAGGGAAATAGCATTTATGTAAATATGTCTAGAAAATGAAACAAAACAATTGACCATATATCTAAGCCTTTATTTTGGGATTTTCTATTTGATTCATGATCTATATGTCTCCTAATGCAATACCATGGAGAAGGAATTAGCAACCCACTCCAGTGTTCTTGCCTGGAGAATCCCAGGGACGGGGGAGCCTGGTGGCCTGCCGTCTATGAGGTTGCACAGAGTTGGACACGACTGAAGTGACTTAGCAGCAGCAGAAATGCAATACCACATTATCTCAATTATGTAGTTTTATAGAAAGTCGAGTAGTCAGGTAGTGGAAGTCCTCCAACTCTTCTTTTTCGAAGCTTTTTTTTTTTTTTTAGTATTCCAGGTCTTTTGCTTTGCCACTTATTTTTGGATCACCATCAATTATTTTCCAAAAAGACTATTTTAATAGAGATTACATTAAATAGATGTCAATTTGGGTATACCTGACATCTTAAAAATATTGAGTCTTATAATCCATGAATATAGAATGAGCTTCCATTTTGTTACAGATCTTCTTTAATTGCTTTCAGTAATCTTTTTATATTTCCATGTATAGGTCTTTCACTTCTTTTATTAAATTTATTCTTTAATATTTCATCTTGATGTTACTGGGAATAACAGTTTTTGATTATTTTTTGCTAGCATTATGAAACAATTGCAATTTTAGTTTTGAGTTTTGCATCCTGTGGCCTTTCAAACTTCTTTACTGATTCTGGGTTTTGTTTTACACTTTTGAGGTTCCTTAAGATTTTCTACACAGAGGATCACATTATTTTCAAATGAAGACAGTTTTATTTCTTTTATTCCCTGATATGTGTTTTTAATTTATTTTTCTGGCCTGATTGAACTGTTTAGAACGTCTCACACAGTATTGAATAGATGTAACAAGAGCAAGCATCTTCTTTTTGTTCTGATCTAAGAGTGAAATCATTCAAATATTCATTATTAAGAATGGTTGGCTTTTCCTGGTGCCCTTTATGAGACTGAGAACATTCCCTCCTATTACTAATTTGTTGAGAGTATTTTTTAAATTGCAAGTGGGTATTGGGTTTTTCTTTTCAAAAGTTTTTCTGATTCTGCTGAGATGGCTAAGTGACTTTGTGCTTTATTCCACTGATACTGTGTATTACATTATTTGATGTTTAGGATGTTAAAGTAATTTTGTGTTCTTTGGGAAAATCTTATTTGGACATGGTATATAATCCTTTTGCTATGTTGTCTAGATTTGCTAATATTTTACAAAGGATTTTTGTATCTATATTCATTTAGGATGTTTGTTTACAGTTTTCTGACCTCAGGATGAATTGGAAGTTTCTTCCTTCTTTGAAGAATGTGATGGATTGGTATCATTTTTTATTTAAATGTTAGGTAGAATGCTTAGTGAAGTCACCTGTATCTGTTCTTTTCTTTGTGGGAAGCTTTTTAATTACTAAGTTCATTTCTTTACTTGTTATAGCTTTATACAGATTTTCTACTTTTTGTTATATCTCTCTTGGTAATAAATAGCTTTGTATAAATGTGTCCATTTCATCTAAGTTGTTTGATTTGCTAACATAAAGTAGATTGCAATATTTTCTTGTAACTAGTTGAATTTCTGTTGGAGAATTACTAATGCCCCCTCATTCATTCCTAACTTTATTGATTTGTATCATCTCTCTTTTTTGCCTTTGTCAGTTTTTTGCCTGTGTATCTTTACCGATTTTTGTTGACTTTTCAAAGAACAAATTTTGGTTCCATTGATTTTCTCTTTTGGTTTTCTGTTTTCATATTCATTGATTTCAGCACCAGTCTTTTAATTTGGGTTTGATTAGCCCTTCTTCTTTCTTGAGATGGAAGCTTAATCATTTTGTATCTTTATTTCTTTCTAATGTAAGTGTTCAGAGCACTCAGTTTCCCTCTAAGCACTACTTTTGCTATATTTCCAAGTTTGGATAGGTTATGTTTTCTTTTTCAAGAAACTAAAGGTATTTTCTTATTTTCATTGTGCTTTCTTATTTGATCTTTGGGTTATTTATAAATGTGTTAATTTGAAAATATTTTGGATCTCTCAAAATTTTTTCTGCTGTTAATTTCTAATTCAATTTTGTTGTGTTCAGAGAACATACTTCATATGACATCAATTCTTTTAAATTTATTGAGACATTTTATGTCCTAGACTTACGGTGAAATGGGAAATGTTCTGTTTGTCCTTGAAAAGAATGTATATTCTGCTGTTTTGGGGTAGAGTATTGTAAAAATATCAGGTCAAGTTGATTGAGGTGTTCAAATCTACTATAACAGTATTGATTTTCTGCCCAGTTGTTCTGTCAATTGCTGGACGTAGAGTATTGAAATCTCCACCTATGACTGTTGAACTGTCGATTTCTCCTTTCAGTTTTGTCTATATTTGGCTTATGTATTTTGAGACTCTAATATTAGACATGTATACATTTATAACTTCCACATATAGTGACCTTTGTATCAAGAAGAGTCCTTTGTCACTAGTAATATTTCTTGTCTTAACCTATGTTTACCCTGATATTAGTGTAGCCATTCCAGCATTTTTATAACTACTCTAGTACTCTTGCCTGGAAAATCCCATGGACGGAGGAGTGTGGTAGGCGTGGTAGGTCCATGGGGCTGCAAAGAGTCGGACATGACTGAATGACTTCACTTTACTTTGTAGGGTAGATTTTTTTCACCTTTTTACTTTCAACGTGTCTCTTGTTTTTTTGGAGGATAATTGCTTTACGATATTGTGTTAGTTTCTGCTGTACGACAGTGTGAGTCAGCTCTAAGTATACATATATCCTTTGCTTCTTGAGTCTCCCTCCCAGCCTTTCTCCCACCCCAGCCCCCTAGGTCATCACAGAGCACTGAACTGAGCTCTTTGTGTTGAACTAGTGATCAGTTTCACACATGGTAGTGTGTATATGTCAGTGCTACTCACTCAATTCATCCCACTCTCTCAAATTATGTCTCAATTTGTTGTTTATCATTGGCCAATTTTTTTTATGGTTCTGCAATATTTGCTTTTAACAACTTGCTTTGTCGAGTTTTATGTTTTTTTTTTTGGTGGGAGAGAGGATTTTCCAGTATCTTCATGCTGCCATAACCAGAAAGCCAAGCTTTCTGTTCTACCAAAAAAAAAAAAAAGCTTCCTGTAAAGAAGTTAAATAATACATAGAAGAATAAAGAATGAAAATTAATTCCTCTGTATTTCAATTGTAACTACTATTAACCTATGTGAATACTTTTCCATACTCTTAATGCATTACCATGTTATTTTAACTTAAGAGGATCACACATTATGTTACCAAGTCCAAGCTCTCTCTGCTCACCCCAGGAAAGGCCAATGAATCCAAGAGAAGAGGTGCTGAGGCAAGGAAGAGACTTTAATCCGAAGCCAGCACACTGAGAAAATGACAGGCTAGCGCCTCAAAATAACCATCTTATTGGGGTCTCGATGACAGATTCTTTTATAGATTAGAGATGAGGGAAGGTAAGGAAGTAAGATAAAAAGGCCATTAATCTTGCAAACCAGAGAAGGCAATGGCAGCCCGCTCCAGTACTCTTGCCTGGAAAATCCCATGGACGGAGGAGCCTGGTCCATGGGGTCGCGAACAGTCGGAGAAGACTGAGTGACTTCACTTTCACTTTTCACTTTCCTGCATTGGAGAAGGAAATGACAACCCACTCCAGTGTTCTTGCCTGGAGAATCCCAGGGACGGAAGAGCCTGGTGGGCTGCCGTCCGTGGGGTCGCACGGAGTCGGACTGAAGCGACTTAGCAGCAGCAGCAATCTTGCAAACATCTCCTGGAATGGCAAACCTTAGGCAGGGGATGTGTTAACTTCTTCCTTCCTGCCATCCACAGGTGGATATGGTTCTGAGCAAAGGCGCTTTAGTTTAACAGTCAGGCAGTGGGGCTGGATTCTCTGAGGCAAACCATTCTGTGGGATTATAATAACAAAAGCAACGAGCAGAATGTCAAAATAACAGTTGCAACATGGAATCAGAATTGGCTTCCTCCCTGCAACAATTACAGAATGTTTTAGGAACTGTTTTTTTTTTTTTTTTTTTTTTTCATTCACCAAGATAGGGGGTATTTCAGTAGCAGTGTGAATAGATTTACATCATTCTTTTTAATGCCTGCACAGAATTCCATTTTATGACACGGTTTTTCTATAATCTATTATGCAGTCCCTCGCTGAGGAGTTTTAAAATGGCTTCTTTTCTTTCTCATTTTACAAACAATAGTGTGATAAATATCCATCTTTGCACATTTGTCTAGGTATCTTATCAGAATAAACTTCTATAGGAAATACTATCAGTAATCAGAGTGTGGTCATTCTGACTTTGAGGATATTTTCTTACCCTCCAATTTATACCCCTCCCATCACTGTATATGGATAGCTATTTCATACGATTCATAAGCTCATTATTTTTATGTTTCCCAGGCTAATGATCGGCATTGATAATTTATTCTTGCTTTTGTTTGTATTTATTTGATTATTCTGAGAGAGATGGGAATACCAGACCACCTGACCTGCCTCTTGAGAAATCTGTATGCAGGTCAGNTCCAACCAGTCCATTCTGAAGGAGATCAGCCCTGGGATTTCTTTGGAAGGAATGATGCTAAAGCTGAAACTCCAGTACTTTGGCCACTTCATGTGAATAATTGACTCATTGGAAAAGACTTTGATGCTGGGAGGGATTGTGGGCAGGAGGAGAAGGGGACGACAGAAGATGAGATGGCTAGGTGGCATCACCGACTCAATGGATGTGAGTCTGAGTGAACTGGGAGTTGGTGATGGACAGGGAGGCCTGGCGTGCTGTAATTCATGGGAGTCATAAAGAGTCGGACACGACTGAAGTGACTTAGCAGCAGCTATGATTATTGCTATGTAATAAAATCTATAATTTTTTTTGATAATCTGGCTTTCATAGGCAGACTTTGCCTAAAATTTTGTGATCTAAATGTGCTTGTGAAGGGAGGAGGGGCAAGGTAGGGAAATGCGTTAAGAGACACACACTATTATGTGTAATATAAACAACAGACATATTGTACAGCACAAAGAAATATAGTTGTTATTTTGTAATAACTTTAAAGAGAGTATATCCATAAAACATTGAAACACTATATTGTGTACTGGAAACTAATATAATATTATAAATTAGCTGTACTTCAATAAAAAAAAAGTCAGAAATGTGTGCTTGGACACTCTAAGGTTTTAGATGTATTTACTCATACTTTGTTCCAGTGTTAACATTTATACACTTATTTAGTCAATTTATTTGGATTTATTTTGGTCAGTGAGATGTGTATCAAAAGTTTACTTTTTTCCAAATAAATGACCATTTTGTTCATAATCTATTTTATGAAATAATTACCAAATAATATAAGAATTTGTTACATAGTGTATTTTATCTTAGTAATTTGAAATGCCTGCTTTGCTTGTTTTAACTTTTTATTTTATATTGAAATACAGTTAATTAACAATGTTGTGATAGTTTCAGGTGTGCAGCAAAGTGATTCAGTTATACATATACATGTATCTGTTATTTTTCAAATTATTTTCCCATTTAGGTTATTACAGAATATTGAACAGAGTCCTCTGTGATATACAGTAGGTCCTTGTTGATTATCTGTTTTATTTATTTATTTATTTTAAAATTTTTAATTTTGTTTTGGGGGTATAGTGATTTACAATGTTGTGATAGTTTCAAGTGAACAGTGAAGGTACTCAGTCATACATATACATGTATCCATTCTACCCATAACTTCTCTTTTATCCATGCTGTTATGTAACAGTGAGCAGAGTTCTATGTGCTATATAGTAGGTCTTATTGATTACTCATTTAAATATAACCGTGTGTACATGTTATACATTCCAAATTCCATAACTTTTCCCCCGGTAACCATAAGTTCAGTCTCTAAGACTGTGAGTCTGTTTCTGTTTTGTAAATAAGCTCATTTGGGTCATTTCTTTGTAGATTCCACATATAAGGGACGTCATCCGTTATTTCTCCTTCTTTGTCTGACTTGCTTCACTCAGAATGACAGTCTCTAGGTCCATCCATGTTTCTGCAGATGANCAAATTCCATAACTTTTCCCCCGGTAACCATAAGTTCAGTCTCTAAGACTGTGAGTCTGTTTCTGTTTTGTAAATAAGCTCATTTGGGTCATTTCTTTGTAGATTCCACATATAAGGGACGTCATCCGTTATTTCTCCTTCTTTGTCTGACTTGCTTCACTCAGAATGACAGTCTCTAGGTCCATCCATGTTTCTGCAGATGACATTATTTCATTCTTTTTTAATGGCTGAGTAATACTCCATTGTATATATCATCTTCAGAATTATCAATACTTAGCACAAGAGATAGTTGCCTGAAAATTTATATGTTAATTATTTAGAAAAGCTGCTTGATGTGTAAATGTTTTGATGCATATTAGAAGCTATTTTAATCATTACTGTGAAAGAATAGTTTTATGTCTAGACTGATGGACTAGGACAATAAGACTCTCCAGTGAATTTTACTCTTGTGTCCCTGCCCGTTTGCAATGTCAATTTCTTAGCCCTCATGAAGAACTGTAGTCTGTTTTCCAACCTCTTAGATTTGAATAGGGCTGCATCTTGCTTTGACCAAAAATATAGTATAAGGGACTTTGTATGATTTATATTCCTGGATCCTAAGAGGTCTTAAAGTATCTACTTTTACCCCATTAGTAAACTTGGACAGACTACTTGGGGTGCCTTGGGTGACTGTCTTGGATGACCACTAGATCCATGAGTGAAGGCACTTTGGGCCCTCCATTCCCAGTAAAGCTCTCAATCCCAGAAACTGCTTGAGTGACCCCAAGTGAGATTAGAAGAAACATTCTCCATAGGGGTGCAGCCCAAACTGCAGATCTCTGAGCCAATAAATATTATTTTACGTCTCAGTTTTATTCCTTTGAAATGTCATAGTAGGTAACTCTGACTTTAGTTTCTCATTTTATTTTAAAATTAAATAATTACTTCCATCTCTCAAATGGGACTTTGCATTCTTCAAGAATATTTTACTCTCTTTTCTATAATTTGTGTTTAAATCGATACTTCAGTTATCATTCTGACAGTGCAAATGCCTATGAAGACATACTAATAATACTTAAAAGTCACAATAATACTTAAAAAGAAAATTGACAAATTTTTGGATGATCTGTGAACATTTTTTATGCTAATTAAATAGGGGCTAGATCTATATAGAGAGCAATTGGTGGCCCTCCTGTGCTTCACCCCAGCCATCCTGGTCATTTGAAACTAAATGACAATCAGCCCTACTGCTGGCCATTACACCCTCCCTGTCCCATCAGCTAGAAAGCTGGTATCAGTACCAAATGATCATTCTTCTGCCCAGAAACTTCACAGATTTTATTTGCAATATAAATTTAGGTTGATTACAAAAGATGAATACAAACCTCTAATGCTTTAGGGAATACACCAGAATAAAATATGATAATCAGCACTTTCAAATGAGGAGCTATTATTTTCGAGTAGCCAAGTCTATTTAATCATGTTTCACTATTATGTATAAGAGATGCTCTGAGGTGCAAGATTTTAAGTAATTCCCATATAGTTTTTCTTCTGTGCTATGCTCCTTAGTTGGCATGTGACAACTGCTAAAATATAAAAAATGTTTTATTTCAGAGTTTAGGAAAAATGATGACAAGCTTCAGGAAATCAAGAAGAAAATTAAGACCAGCACATAAATGAGTTGGTGTGGCAACTTTTGTATATCTTCATAGACATTTGTGTTGCCAGAATGATAACTGAAGTATAGATTCAAACAGAAATTACAGAAAAGAGAGTAAAATATTCTTAGAGAATGCAGAGTTTCAGTTGAGAGATAGAAGTAACTATTTACTTTTAAAAGAAAATGGGAAATTAAAGTCTGAGTTACCTACTGTGGCATTTCAAAGGAATAAAACTGAGGCTTAAAATAACACATGAATGAGTTGGTGTGGTAAAGAAAAACCTTTACCATGGAGTTAGTAGTAAAGAACCTGCCTGCCAATGCAGGAGAATAAAGAGACATGGGTTCGATCCCTGGGTCGGGGAAGATGCAGTTGAGGAGCAAATGGCAACCCACTCCAGTATTCTTGCCTGGAGAACCCCATTGTCTGGGGAGCCCAGTGGGCTACACATAGTCCATGCGGTTGCAGAGTCGGACATGACTGAAGTTACTTAGCACACAGCACACATAAATGATTAGCTTGGAATTTTCCGTAAAGTAGTTTCCGAAGTAAAGACAATCAGGAAGACTGACCTCCGGCATACCTAAAACAAACAAACAAACCAAAACCTAGGCGATAAACAAAATTAATGACAAATGGTTTGGCAACAGCTACAGAAAAGATGGTCTAGTAATTCGACCATAGGCTATGTGTTTTTTTTTTTTTTTTTTAGGCTATGATGTTTTGAACTTCTGTGTTGGATAAAAAAAGAAAGTAACTTGGCTGGAATTAAATCCCCCAGATTGAAAATTTCTCAGTTTTCCAATTTTCAGTTAATACAATATCTTGTATTTGTTGTTGTTCAGTCACTTAGTTGTGTCCAACTCTTTGCAGCTCCATGGACTGCAGCACGACAGGCTTCCCTGTTCCTTCACCATCTCCCGGAGTTTGCTCAAACTCGTGTTCATTAAGTCGAACATGATGGTGATGCCATTCAACCATCTCATCCTCTGCCATCCCCTTCTTCTCCTACTTTCAATCTTTCCCAGCATCAGGGTCTTTTCTAATGAACAGTTCTTCAGATCAGGTGGTCAAAGTATTGGAGCTTTAGCTTCAGCATCAGTCCTTCCAATGAATATTCAGGATTGAGTTCCTTTAGGATTGACCAGTTTGATCTCCTGGCAGTCCAAGGGACTCTCAAGAGTCT
This sequence comes from Neotragus moschatus, assembly GCA_006410615.1. Lineage (NCBI taxonomy): Eukaryota > Metazoa > Chordata > Mammalia > Artiodactyla > Bovidae > Neotragus > Neotragus moschatus. The sequence continues at coordinate 675,340 of SJYA01001566.1, read as the reverse complement.
TCTCCAACACCACAGTTCAAAAGAATCAATTCTTTGGTGCTCTTGTATAGAGAAATAATATTTTTATTTCTATTTTATAGAAATCTCTATACAAGATATATCTTGTATAGTGAAATATTTAAAATAGTGAATGTAGTCCTGCTCTTTATGACAGGCTTGATGTTTCTGATTATGTTTCTAGATATCAATCATGAGAAAGTTCTTTTTGTAATTTATCTGTGAAAGTATCATCCCATATTCTTCTAGAAGGAGATGAGATGGTAATGTGTTTTTTTTCTAATCTCACTAAGAAAAACCTTTAGGGAACCATAAAATAATTAGATGGTTTAATTTGATTTTCTGCCACAGATGCTTTTCCCAGCATCAAATTGCACACCGTTCTCTAACATACTAAGAGAGTTCAGCAGTAGGATAGAGGCCAGGACAACTGTTCCAGTCTATAGAACCTATATGCCTTCCTTTCCCACCCCTCCAACAATTTTCATGGTCCATGAATCAATCCTAACTTATAAAAGCGTGAATCATATAACATGGCATGACCCCTGGCTCCCTAGGGGTATGTGTGTATGTATGAAAGTGTTTAGAATGGATGAGTATGTATATCTAAACCAGTGCACAAGAACTCAGAAGAATTTCTCTTGCAACTAAAATTTGTGTAGCATTTTATTATTTGCAAAGTACATTAACATCAACCCTCTCGTTTTACATTTTCCTACCTGGAATGTATTTTGAGGAAGTAATTGCCTCACACTTTGGAGAAATGACTGTGAATAGGACAGGCTTAAGTGACATATCCATGGTTACAGGGAAAAGGAAGAGCAGAGGTGGGACACTTGAATCTCTTTACCCAATGGAGTGCTGGCCCCGAGACAGAAAATAGTTTCATGATACCCGGTGGGTGAAATTGAAGAATGATACTCCTTCCTCTCTTCACTACTTTTTCTTGGAAGTACATTTCTTTGAGAAATATGTCCAGTGTAACCTGGGTAGCATTATATAGAAATATGTAAGGGTTAAATTTACTACTATATAGCATATATTTTATTATTATCTTTTTAATGAGTACTAATACCCATTAAAAATATGGTTCTTAAATGCCATTGTCTTAGGCAATTTTGAGAGAGTTCCAGCATAGTACACTGCACTCTTTCCTACTAAACACATTCACATACTATATTCATACACACAACATGTACACACTGTATAGTGTATCAGAAATTAATAAATGTTAATCAATCAATAATTAAGCTGTTTCAACTTAACTATTCAAAGAAATATCTAATTTAGTCTAAAATAAAAATATAAGAATTAGTGTTGCCCCCTACCCATCACACACCTTTTTTTTTTCTTTCATGGAAAAGCATTTGGATTTTGATACTCTACATGTGTTTTGAAAATGTTGATAAACACAAGCTGTACTTGGATCTGGGTGACAGGCATGCTTTCAACAAATGGAGTTTTTATTCGAGAATGGACTTTTTCCAAAAACCATTCAATCTCAGGCCTTTTGCTGCAGGTAGCGTTCAAGAAAATGCACGAAAAAGAAGAAGGGCCCCAGTACCCATGGGATATTGTAGTTTCTTTAAAATTAGGCTGCTCTGACTTCCTGTGAAGTTCATAAAGTCCTGCCCTCTTTGCTTAATCATCCAGAATAAAACCCGCTGAACAGATCCTCTTCTGCTTCCTAGCTCCGACACTGCCTCTGGCCAGGCTTGTCAGGAATATTAAGGATGGCTTTACTGGCCAGAACTCTCTTGCAAACTGCAAAGGAGAATCCCTTTTAATTCTGTGGGAAAGCTTCTCTGCTGCTTCAAATTCAACATAAAAATATGTTGCTGCTCCTGGCAGTGCCATCTGCTTGATGGCAGAGGGCCCTGGGATACCCAAGAGCACTATCTGTTCTTCCTGTGCCCTGGGAACTGAAGGCATTTCTAATGTCAGCAGTGGTGCCCTGGCTGAGTGGCACAAGAATGACCAGTTGCTGGAGGTGATGTCTCTTACTATCTTGTTACCAAATTAAGTCATATGGACCATGCTTGGGCTCTCGCCCAGTGGGCAAGATGAGGACATGGTAATTAGATAAGCCTCCTCTGGCCAGGGCAAGGTAACAATGTGTGCCAATCTTGAACACCAGATGTTTTTCTACTTCAGGTCTGACAGGGCAAAATCAACAAGAGCTTGGAGTCCGGGGATGTCTGGAAGGCTGCTTTGGGTGAGGAGAAGACTTGCTATCACTGCCGCTAGAGGGATGTCTCCTTCCTGCCTCAGTCAGCTGTCCCCTTTGCCATCTTATAGACGAACAGTCACAGGTGATGAAAGAGATGATCGGAAAATGTACATACAACTTTTAGACAAATCATCGGTCACATAAGAATAATTTCATCTTCTGTGTGGGTTGGATGTAAAACACCTTTTTAATTTTAACCATTATTGTGAGCCAGCCTTGTGGAAGTGGGAGAGAGCCATCTGCTCCAGAAAGCTGATCATGAATAACACATAATGAAGCTCCCTTTGGCCAGCACTGATTAGGGCAGGACTGCATGGTGACCATGACAGCGTGGAGATCAGGAAAACTGAGTCTGCATAGCAACTCTCCCCCTTACTGCCACTGTAACCTCAGATAATTATTTAATCTCTTTTATGTCTTTGTCCCTTTATCTGCAAAGTGAAGATACTCATATCTGCCTCACAGAGTTCTTCTGAGGATCAGATAAGAACATGTATATATGGCACTGTGCCTTTCACATAATAAGTGTTCAATAGATGGTTGCTATCACAAGAACTTGGGCATAAGCAAGATTTATTACTGATTTAAGAGCTCATTTTTAAAAACATTCCTGAAACCATTGTTATTTGCTATAAAACTTAATACAGATACTAATAATGTGAATATTTCTGTCTTATAATGTTACTCTGAGTTATTATGGGACTTTCCAATCCTATATTTCTTTTTTCTTTCCTAGTTCCAAGCTTCTTCATGGTTTACTAAATCCCACCAAATCATGACTACTTCACTTTGAGAAAGGGTCCATTTGCAATCCTACTCAGTGTCTCAATGTTCTGATCTCTGAAAACTTGATTTTCTACATCTCCTTTGCCAACTGTTTTCTTTTTTAATTAATTGAATAGTTGACTGTGCTGGGTTTTCCTTGCTGCACAGAGGCTTTCTCTAGCTGCAGTGAGCAGGGCTATTCTTTAGTTTCAGTGCACAGGCTTCTCATTGTGGTGGCTTCTCTTGTGGAGTACAGGCTCTAGAGTTCTTGGGCTTCAGTCGTTGTGGCCTGTGGGCCGGTTGCAGCTTGTGGACTCTAGAGCCCAGGCTCAGTAGTTGTGGCGCATGGGCTTAGTTGCCCCACGGCCTGTGGAATCCTCCCGGTCCAGGGATCAAAACCAAGTGCCCTACATTGGCAGGAAGATTCTTAACCACTAGACCACCAGGGAAATCCCAATTCTTTTCTAAATAGATGCGGCTAATGGGTGACAAACCTGGGGAACTGGAGGTCTAGGGGAGGGAAGACAGGTTATTTCTTTGCCATCTCCCTGGGCTTTGGGCTGCATTTCTAGCATAATCGGAGTCTCCATAATTCCATCTCTTTTTAGAAGTCCTCTCTGTGGTCTCAGTTTCCACTGGGCAGATTTCTGCCGCAGCCCCAGTTCCCATCTGAATCCTGACTGCATGTGCGACAGCTCCCCTGTGGATTTGGCCTCTGTCTGGACGGTCTGTATTCAGACCTTCGATAGCATCACCTCCCTTGTCTCCGCAGCTCGAGAATAGCTTTTGGCTCTGGCTATTGACACTAAACTCTGAGTGTCCTCACCATTCCCTCAGTGTCTCCAGCTCCGACTCCTTTGTAACTAGTGTCCTATGTTAATAGCCTCTATTGGACTACTTGGTGTGGTTTCTCCTCCTGACTAGACCTGACTGATTCAATCATGGTGATTCCACAGCTGTTTTCTAAGCAACTAACCTAGTGGAGAACTTTGATTTTTAGTTGAGCTTTGTATCTGAGAGGGCATTTACAAAAACGGGTATTGGACTATGACTCATTTCTTTTTTTTTTAATTCAAGAAAGTTAAAAAATTCCTGCTCTAAACTTCAGTGACTAACTGATTTTGTTAGCAAATAGCTATATAGTAGAGATTTTGTGCTTGAGATCTATAGGTAAAAAAGTACAATGAAGTTCAACAGATAGCTGCAGGCCCACAGGAGGGAGAAAATACTTTATTATCTTCTTTCTTACTGTTAGTGCCATAGTTCCCAATATTTAGGAGTTTGAAGTAGAAATAGTTTCAAGTTTGTCCTAAATGAAAGAGCTTAGAATTATAAACTAAACCTAAAATTTATGTATTAAGATTTTGTATATTTGTATATAAGATTTATGTATAATTTTTCAATTTTTTAAACTCTTAATTTTATTTATTTATTTTGATTAATTAAAATTTTCCATCTCAGGTGTACATGAGTTCCCAATCTTGAACCCCACCCCCCCACCTCCCACCCCCTATCAACTCTCTGGATCATCCCTGTGCACCAGTCCCAAGCATCCTGTATCCTGTATCGAACATAGACTGATGATTCGTTTCTTACATGATAGTATACATGTTTCAGTGCCATGCTCCCAAATCTTCCCACCCTCTCCCTCTCCCTCAAAGTCCAAAAGTCCATTCTATACATCTGTCTCTTTTGCTGTCTCACACACAGGGTTATCATTACCATGTTTCTAAATTCCATATATGTGAGTTAGTGTACTGTATTGGTGCTTTTCTTTCTGGCTTACTTCACTCTGTATTATTGGCTCCAGTTTCATCCATCTCATTAGAACTGATACAAATGTATTCTTTTTAATGGCTGATTAATACTCCATCGTGTATATGTACCACAGCTTTCTTATCCATTCATCTGTTGATGGACATCTAGGTTGTTTCCACGTCCTGGCTATTATAAACAGTGCTGCAATGAACATTGGGGTACATGTGTCTCTTTCAATTCTGGTTTCCTCGGTGTGTATGCCCAGCAGTGGGATTGCTGGGTCATATGGCAGTTCTATTTGCAATTTTTTAAGGAATCTCCACACTGTTTTCCATAGTGGCTGTACTAGTTTGCATTCCCACCAACAGTGTAAGAGGGTTCCCTTTTCTCCACACCCTCTCCAGCATTTATTGCTTGCAGTCTTTTGGATTGCAGCCATTCTGACTGGTGTGAAATGGTATCTCATTGTGGTCTTGATTTGCATTTCCCTGATAATAAGTGAAGTTGAGCATTTTTTCATGTGTTTGTTAGCCATCCATATGTCTTCTTTGGAGAAATGTCTATTTAGTTCTTTGGCCCATTTTTTGATTGGGTTGTTTATTTTTCTGGAATTGAGCTGCGTAAGTTGCTTGTATATTTTTGAGATTAGTTGTTAAACTCTTAATTTTATATTGGAGTATAACTGATTAATGGGCTTCTCAGGTGGCACTAGGGGTAAAGAATTTGCCTGCCAGTGCAGGGAGTGTGGGTTTGATCCCTGGATTGGGAAGATCCCTTGGAGAAAGAAATGGAAACCCACTCCAATATTCTTGCCTGGAAAATTCCATGGACAGAGAAACCTAGTGGGCTACAGTCCATGGGGCTGCAAAGAACTGGACATGACTAAGTGACGGAGCACCATAGCTAATTAACAATGTTGTAATAGCTTCAGGTGGATAGCAAAGGGACTCAGCCATACATATACATGGAAAGATAGTTTATTTTTTGCTCTGTCCTGCATTCATATAGTTCCTCCAGATCGAATAAAGAAAAGAAAGAATAAACAAAAGAAAATTCCTCCTAATCAAACATAAAAAAGATAACTAATAGTAGCAAGCAAATTTTCTGCTTAGTTGCAGGGAATTTCATAAAATAATCTGATATTTCAAACATGCTGCTTAAGTCAGTCAGTACAAAAGAATCAAACTTATGACTTCCTTCACTTTACAGATCATTTGTAATGTGAGGGGAAAATAGCTGCCAAAGGAAAAAAGGAGGCTTGAATTCTAAAGTTTAGGAAAGTTGTATTAACTAAACATCTCAAATGAAACAAAACCAGATCCTCTTAGGCAATCAGAGGGCCATATAACCAAGCTTTCATCTTTGTGCACATGGGCTGCATTCAACAGGAAAGAGAACGTGGAACTCTCAGTGTCCTGAGACATATGTCTTTGTTTAATTTCTTGAATCGATTCTTTTCTGTTTCCCATAATTACTGGAAAAATATCACCATTCCATCAGGGTTATGGAACTTATCTAAAGTTGTGAAATATCTGCTCTGACGGCTTTATATGACCACTATGTTAATGTAAATAAATACATTTATTCAGTTGACATTTCAGGCAAATGTGCATTAAGGTAAGCTAAAAATTATCTTAGTTGGTATACCTGGTGCTTAGTAATTATTAAAAAATACCACAGTTTAGCAACAATAATGGAACTCTAATTTTTTAAAAAAGTTATTGAGGAAGGAAACATACACTAATGAGAGCATTTCTGAAAATTGTTTATCAAAGTAACATACCCATAAAAGTGAGTCAATTAGGGAAAAAATGTAGTGTTTCAATGACACAGAAAGAGTTTGTAAAGGAAACTGGATCCAGGACTTAGATAGCTTTGGATTCCATCATTATAAAAATGTAATACAGTAATGGAAACATATATTTAAAGACTGATGCAATTATAAAGGAAACTAGAAAGCATCATATGAGAAAAAGAAGATTAATGCAATGCTTACTTATTTATTCAAAGGGCTATATTTAAAATCTGTTTTAGATTTAAAGAAAATTGAGTAGAAAATACAGAGGATTCCCAGATAACCCCTTTTATCCTGAATGTAGTTTCCCTTAATTATTAACATTTTTCATTGGTATGGAACATTTGTTACCATTGATAAGCTTATAGTCACACATTATTATTAACTAAAGTTTATAGTAACATCAGAGTTCACTGTTTGCATTATATATTCTGTGGGTTTTGGCAAATGTATAATGACACTTATTCGCTATCACAGTATCGTTTAGAATAGTTCCACTGCCCTGAAAATTCTCTGTGCTCCACTTGGTCATCCCATCTTCCCTTCTACAAGCCCCTGGCAACCACTGATCTTTATGTTGTCTCCGCAGTTTCACCTTTTCAAGAATGTCAGAGTTGAAATCATATAGCATGCAGACTTTTCAAATTGAATTATTTCACTTAACAACATGCATTTAAGGTTCCTTCACATCTTCCCATGGTTTGATAGCTCATTTATTTTTATTGCTGAATAATATCTTGTCATACAGATGTGCCATTCATACTGAAGGACATTTGGTTGCTTCCAAGTCTTGGCAATTATGAACAATGCTGCTATAAACATTTATGTGCAGATTTTTGTCTGGATGTAAGTTTATAACTTATTTGGTTATTTCTGGGAATTTTAACATTTATGACAAGTTTATGGAAAATATGCCACAAAATTTATGTTAGGTGATTTAAAAATATTAACTGAACTGACAAATTTCTATAATATATACATGCAAATTTACCTAGAGAAGCATTAGAAGATCTGGATAGTATTATAATAACTAAAAATTGTATCAGTAACCAAAGATATTCCCACTAAGAAAATTCCAAACACAGATTCTCTACCCATATGTTTTAGGAGTGTTCACAGAACAAATATTTCAATCTTAATTATACTATTCCAGGGTGCTAAAAATTTTTTTTATGAAGCTAGTGTAATTTCAATACCAACATGTAACAAAGATAGTAAGGAAACAAAACATGGGAAAATTTTATTTATGAATTTATGAAGCAAGAATACAAAAATCATAAATAATATGCTTACAAAGAGAATTTAGAACATATATAAAGCATAATAGTATAATCTACCATGATAAATTTGAGTTTATTTCTGGAAGATAAGCTTGTATTAATGTTAAAATGTATCTTAATATAATTTGCCATACTACAAGATTAAAGAAGATCACAAAACTACCTCACCAACTGCAGAAAAAGCACTCGATAAAATGTAATCTTCACTGATGTTGATGTTCTTGGCAAATTAGAACCAGAAGGGAATTACCTGAACTGACTCAAAATCAACAGTAATTTTATATAGAGTGAGGAGAACAAACTGAAAGCTCTACTTCTGAGTTTGCAAAAAAAAAAGACCAAGATTCTAAGTACTAACTTTTTATTCAATATTTTACCAGTGTTTCTAGACAATGTTATCACAAGAAAAAGAAATATGTTTAATGACCAAAAAGAACAAAAATATAAAAGCTTATTTGCAAATCGTATAATTGTGTACAAGGAATGGCCATAGGTACCTACAAGTAAATTACTCAAAATTAAGAGGAAAGCAAAGTTGCTAAATGAAGTCTATATAGTAAAATTATTATTTTCCTATTCTGTGCTTAGTTGCTGTCTCTTGTCCGACTCTGCAACCCCATGAACTCTAGGCCGTCAGGCTTCTCTATCCATGGGGATTCACCAGGCAAGAATACTGGAGTAGGTTGCCATATCCTCCTCCAGGGATTACATTTCTATACAATAGTAGTAAACAGTAAGATTACAAACAAAAGCTGGCTTAAAACTCAACATTCAGTAAACAAAGATTATGGCATCTGGTCCCATCACTTCATGGCAAATAGATGGGGAAACAATGAAAACAGTGACAGACTTTATTTATTTGGCCTCCAAAATCACTGCAGATGGTGATTGCAGCCATGAAATTAAAAGACACTTGCTCCTTGGAAGAAAAGCTATGAGCAAACTAGACAGCATATTAAAAAGCAGGGACATCACTATGCCAAAAAAAGTCAGTCTAGTTAAAGCTATGGTTTTTCCAGTAGTCATGTATGGATGTGAGAGTTACACCATAAAGAAAGCTGAGCGGCGAAGAATTGATGCTTTTGAACTGTGGTGTTGGAGAAGACTCTTGAGAGTCCCTTGGACTGCAAGGAGATCCAACCAGTCCATCCTAAAGAAGATCAGTCCTGAGTATTCATTGGAAGGCTTGATACTGAAGCTGAAGCTCTAATCCTTTGGCCACCTGATGCGAAGAACTGACTCATTGGAAAAGACCCTGATGCTGGGAAAGTTTGAAGGCAGGAGGAGAAAGGGATGGCAGAGGATGAGATGGTTGGATGGCATCACTGACTCAATGGCCATGAGTTTGAGCAAGCTCTGGGAGTTGGTGATGGACAGTGAAGCCTGGCATGCCTGGTCCATGGGGTCACAAAGACTCAGATAATGCTGAGCAACCAAACTGAACTGACAAACAAAAAATTTAAGATATTATTTGTACTAGCACCAAGCATACAAATTATATAAAACATACTTAACACAGTATGTTCAAGAACTCTATGAGGAGGTATAAAATATAAGTGAAAGATATTCAACAATACCTAAATAAGTGAAAAAATAAGTTACATTAATTATCTTTAGGTGATTGTAGCTTCAGTGCAATCCTAGTCAAAATCGTAGCATGGCTTTTCCCATAAAAATTGATGAGCTAATTAAAAATTGTATATGTAAATTCAAGATGCCATATGGATACAGTCTTAAAAAGACTTGCTCTTCTGTATATTAAGACTTATTGCCTGGATATACATGTATAAAAATATGGAAACACTGTGTTTTGCACCAGGGACTAATTTAGTGCCATAGGTCAATTACACTTCTACAAACAAACAAGCAAAAAAACTCATAGAAAAAGAAATAAGATTTGTGATTACTATAGGTGAGGGAGTGGGAAAAGGGGAAATTAGATTAAAAAAAGATTTATTACAAAGCTATATTAATTAAGCAAATGTAGTATGGGTGCAGATAGACAGACTAATGAAAATGGAGAGCCCCAACGTAGATACATGCATGTATGTGCGTGTATGACATGTGTGACAGGGATGGCATGGGAGTTTAGTGGAGGATGAACAATATTTTCCATAAATTCTATTCAGGGTACATGTATTTATATGAACAACACATCAGAATCCTAATTTATATCATGCACAAAATAAGGCCTGGGTGAAAGGCAAAATTATTAACACGTGAATATATCTTCATGATGTCAGAATAATCTATATCTTTAACTTCATGTTGGTGTAGTAAAAAAGAGAAAAATATAATAGTAGACAGCCAACAATATTTATTGAATTGAACAGGCCATTTCTTTATGTGTTAAGATGTAGCCACTATTTTGTACACTTTAGTCTTCTTTCCTTACATGAAGGTGTGCTAAGTCGCTTCAGTCGTGTCTGACATTTGTGACCCTATGGACTGTAGCCCTCCAGCCTCCTCTGTCCATGGGATTCACCAGGCAAGAATACTGGAGTGGGTTGCCCTTTCCCTCTCCAGGGGATCTTCCTGGCCTAGGGATCGGAACTGTGTCTCTTATGTCTCCTGCTTTGGCAGGCGGGTTCTTTACTATGAGCGCCACCTAAAATACAAAACACGGGACTTCGCTTGTGACACAGTGGTTAAGAATCCACTTGCCAATGCAGGGGACATGGGTTCTATCCTTGGTCTGGGAAGATTCCGCATGCTGCAGAGCAACTAAGCCCCTGAACTGCAGCTACGGAGCCTGAATGCTGCAGCTGCTGAACCCCATGAGGCTAGAGCCCCGCTCTGCAACAGAAGCCGCTGAAGTAATCCTGCACCGCACAACAGAGTCATCCTTACTCATGGCAACTAGAGAAAACTCAAGCAAAGCAGTGAAGGCCCAGTGCGGCCAAAAGTAAAATAAGTACATAAATAACATTTGAAAAAATTATTAAAACAAAACAATACAAAACACTTCAAATGTGAAACACTATACCAGTGATATATTTGTAGCATTTTACTATAAGAAATACAAAATTTGCAAAAATGCCTTTTAAATGCATTGTGGTAAACTTATATAGTATTCAAATATCTAATTGACTTTTTTCTTTTTCCTGAGATATAATTGATTTGCAATTATAACTATATAATTATTTTGATTACAATTATTGCAATTATATAAACTTCAAGTGTTAAACACTTGAAGTGTTAAACAGTGTTAAACAGTGATTCAAAATGTTTAAAGGTTACACTCCATTTATAATTATTGTATAATACTGGCTACATTCTCTGTTATACAATGTATCCTTGTAACTTATTTATTTTATACCTAGTAGTCTGTACCTCTTAGTCCCCTACCCCTATTTTGCCCTTCCTCACTTGCCTCTCCCTACTGGTAACCACAAGCTTGTTCTCTGTGAGTCTGCTTCTTTTGTGTTATATTCACTAGTTTTATTTTCTAGATTTCATGTATAAGTGACATTATATAGTATTTGTTTTTCTCTCTCTGCCTTGTTTCACTGAGCATAAGCAAATACCTAATAGACTTTAAACAGTCTTGGCTATTTACATAATATAACTGTTTCTATTTTGTTATTCAAATAATGTCACAACGTTGACATATTATTTCTAAAATATGAAAAGAAAAATATATGGGAAGAAAGGGAAATAATAAAAATGAGATATATTTGTGGACCTCTGAGAATTGTTTTTCTAAGGAGTAAAACAACAAACGTGACTTACTTGTTTTAAAGACTATCTTTACTTCTAAAAAGCTACCAAAGCTAAAGTTATTTATTCCAATATAATGTTTTTTTTCATAAAATATTGGGCTCTATAGCAAGCATGTTAGCAAGAACAATTTTTATAATGTGTTCACCTTAATATTGCAAAGGTTGCATTACTAAGAAACTGTGTTATCAAAAACAATTGTTTAACAGGGAAAAGAGAGTTAAGGGTTAGAAAGTTTCCGTCTTGCAATAACAAAGTGAATTTTACTATAGGAGTTTCAACAATGATAGTGCTTTTTAAGTATGGACTGAATGTTTGTGTTCCCCCAAAGTGACTGTATTTGGGTATAAGACCTTTAAGGAGGTGATAAATATTCAGTGAGGTGATAAATGTGGATCCCTAAGCCAATAGGGCTTGTTCCTTTACAAAGAAGAGTGAGAGACGCTGGAGTTCACTTGACCATGTGAAAGAACTGTGAGAAAATGAATTTCTGCTGTTTAAGGCACCCTGTCTATGGTATTTTGTTATGACAGCCTGATGTGACTAATATAAGAGCTAAAAATGCATTGCTGTAAAACCTAAACATCTCTCACTAAATGTGGCATTTATGACTGCCAGTATTTGCACCATGATAATGGCCATTTCTATCAGCAGCAGCAATATTATTGGCATAGTTTCTTACAAACAATATTCATTTCATCCTTATTTATTATTATTTCCTTAGTTTTTGCCATTTAAACTCCAAAACTTGGTGAATTAAAAATATATCCATTTATTTTGCTCATAATCTTTAGTTCTGGTTTTAGCTGGGATCCTTAAGAGTTGGCAGTGACCTGAGGGTCAGCAAGGCATATCTGTCTCTGGAAGTGGGTCTGTGGCTAACAGTAGCCTATAAGTTTCTCATATTGTTTTGCTTACTTTTACCCCAATCATTAAGCTCAGTTTTGGGAAAACTGTGGGGATATGATAAATACTTATTGGACAGATGGTATTAAGACAGTGACCCTGGACTGTGAATAGGCAAAAAACATGGAGATCCTTCAGAGAGCTGACCAGGATCACTCTTCGGGGAAGATGTTGAGACCACTGGGGAACAAATGGGAATTACGTAGAAGGTCTTTGCTAAGAGTTAATCCTTCAAGAAAAACCACCCTGGAGCTGCTGGTAGCAGAGTCAGAGATGCCCTGATGGAAGGTTTTGTTGACAGGAATTGCCTTAATATAGGCAGGAACTCATTGTTGAAAATCTCCAGTTCATCCCTTGTTGTAGAACGTGTCTTATGTGTTCAGTCACTAGGTTGTGTCAGACTCTGTGTGACCCCATATACTGTAGTCCACGAGGCTTCTCTGTTCGTGGGATTTCCGAGGCAAGAATACTGGAGTGGGTTGTCATTCCTTTCTCCAGGGGATCTTCCTGACCCAGGGATCAAACCTGTGTCTCCTGCATTGGCAAGTGGATTCTTTACCACTGAGCCACCTAGGAAGCCCTAAACACATGTTATCTCCTCACTAAGGGGAGAGTCATATTTTGCCCCTTATAGTAGCACACATGAATTTCTCACACAATCTAATCTGTTCTTAATACAGTTATCTTGAAGCTAGGTAAAATGAAATGAAAACATTTTGAGTCAAAACTATTGTACACACTATCAGGACAGTATTTGGGTGATATATATGAACTATGATTCAAAAGGATCATAACCAAAGTTTGCAAATTATTTTCTTATACATTATTACAGTGGAAGCTTTAAACATCCTTTGTGAGGTGGGTAAGTCAAGTATTACTGTGTTATGATTTCACAGGTATGTAAACAGCCTCAGAGGCTCACAGGACTTGCTCTATCTTATGACCAATAATTAGTGAAACTAAGATTCAAAAAATATCTTAGGATTCCTGTCCAATTACTTTCCTTAAGGCAATTTTGCAATTCCAAAAGAAAAACTCAGTTGAAAAATAATGTTTCTCTTAGGTTTTGTTTCAAAGTCTAAGAAGTGTAGTTGTGGCCCATGGGGAGAAAGTATTTATGTGAAGATATTTGTGCAACTCAACAGTCTATTTGCTAACATTCTTTAAAAGTGGCTTTGAAGGCAGACACTTGAGCCATGCTTACAGAACAATCCTTCAGAATTTCTTTTTCACATTCAGCTTAACATCTGTTTACACAAAGGTTTAAGTTGAATTGATGGTAGTAATATGAAATTCTGGCCTGTATTTTCTAAATTTTTTTCTCAACTGAAATACATAATAATCTCTGAAAATCTTGCTTTAAACTTGCATTATTTTCTTAAGATCAAAGAAAAATTGGCATTATTTGTTGGCAAAAAAAAAAAAAAAAGAAGTGACATTCCAAGCATCAAAGATGTTTTAAATGTTTTAAAAATACAATTACACTATTCATCTGTTTTCCCTTTAGAACCAATCAATGTACCATGCATACCAGCTATGGTAGTTACTGTGCCTTGGATGGGATGCTAAAATGTAGTCTCAGTTGAAATAAATTGAAGTTCCTTCATTAGAGACTAAACACCACCAAGAAAGGAATCAGTTTCCTTTAATCTTTCACATAAAGAGCCAGTCTCTTTAAATTCAAGTAAAGAAGTTTGCATATTTATTATATTTTTGGATAATGGAACTTACACATGTACAGGCTAAATGTCATTCTTTACAAAGAAAGTGTGTAGTAAATATCTACTTCTGCTTTTCCTCTAACAAATGACTACTCTGGCAAGCCAAACTCTCTAATATTTCAATTCCTATCTTCTTTTCTCATCCTAATAGTATTCTCTTACATTGATTTGATGCTTCTATAAATGCATAAATCTTGGCATTCAAATGAAGCAGCAAGGAAACTCCTCTCGTCCGTATCCAATGTAAATTCTCACCCTGCATATTGGGGTAGGGTCAGAAATTTCCCCTGGTTTGCTGGGACTTTCCTGGTTACAGTGATGAAAATTCTCACCCAAGAAATCCCTTAGGTCTGGGAAAAATAAGTGGTTAGTAATTGAAGAACTGTCAAACCTGAACTGTTGGTATTTTAGAGGGCTGATCTTAGCAGACTTTTTAATTTACATTTTAACTTGTATGTAGTTTCAAATTTTCCAAGAAGTTGAAAGTGTGTATGTGGGTGCCCCCCACCCTCACACACACCCCTTTTATCCAGATTAATAATATTTTAATTAAACTTTCTATATCATCTATCACCCATCTACCTGCATTTTAGAATAGACAGGAGATATGCTCCTTTACCTCTAAAAATTCAGTGATTATTTCCTAAGAATGAGTATAGTCCCTTTTATAACCAGAGTATATTCAGTATGTTTGTTAAAACTCTAAAATATGGCATTTATGCATACTCTAATTCATAGTACATATTCAAATTTCATTGAATGTTCCATGATATCCTTTACAGATTTTCCTACTCTAAAATCTAATCCAAATTAAATGAACTTCATTTAATTATTATGTCCCATTAGTTTTTTATGTCCTTTTAGTCTTCTTTAGTTTACAGTTTTACATTTTTTCTCTGTTTTTTTCATCCTTGAGATTTTTGAAAAGTACAAGTAGGTTTTTATTGTGTAGAACGTTCCTTAATTTGGGTTTGTCTAGTTTCCTCATGATTAGATTCAGGTTATAAAGTATTTAGGAAGGATCACTGAAGTGATGCTGTGTCTTTCTCAGTGTATTGTATCAGAAGGTACATAATGGTAGTTTATCCCAATATTGCTGAGATGGGAAAATGCTTTAGATTTTAATCCTATAGTTTTAGTAGCTAAGGGATTTTCTAGTGCTAATATTCCATCCATATTAGTTAGTTGTCATTCTGTTTTAAGGAGGGGTTTACCACTTGTGTTTTAATTTATAGGAGGGACTCAGTGCTGTATGAAATTTATCATTATGATTGTCCTATTTATGTGTGTGTGTGTGTTAGTTGCTCAGTCGTGTCTGATTTTTTGCCAGCCCATACAGCTCACCAGGCTCCTCTGCCCATGGAATTTTCCAGGCAAGAATACTGGAATGGGTTGTCATTCCCTTCTCCAGGGGATCTTTCCAATCCAGGGATTGAACCCAGGTCTCCTGCATTGGAGGCAGATTCTTTACTGTCTGTGCCACCAGGGAAACCCTATGAACCACAGAGATTGAGCCACAGGGATTGTCCTATGGTCTAGCTTTATTATTTGATGTACCAGTAACCCTATGGGGTAAAGTTTTCTGAAATAGGCAGTGATCTCAGGTCCCTGAGTCTTCTGAAAACAGAAGCAAAATTCATCTACTTCTTACCTTTTGCGAAAATAAGAAGAATAAGTGTATGATCTGAAAACATTTTTGAAAACTTCAGAGAAGAGACACAATGTACATTCCGAAGGAAATTCCTCCACAGCTCATCAGACAAGTGCATTGTGTGTCTCCTACACTCAGCACATCTTACAAGATGCTGCTTCACATAAAACTGCAGAGTTAAGAGTCCTTGGGGGAATATAACTTCCACATCACCTGCCTGCAAGGGTTCTTCTTATTATTTCATATATTAATTGCATAGTTTTAAAGAAATGTTAACTGACTGGTTTGTAAGACTCAAAGAGCAAAACATAGCTAGTAACACACAGGTTATATGTTTAAGATTTCTTTTTTTTTTTTTTTTTTTAATTTTACGATTCCTTTTGTTGTGTCAAAGTTGATCAGAAGAGAGGCTTACACAGATAAGTCAGTTTGAAGACGATCAGTACTCATTTTGTGAATAAAAGAGTGTTTTTTCAGAACTGGTAAATTGATAGGCATTTCATTTTCCAGTGTGTTCTTAATTGATAGATTTTATATCCACAGACATGCTTAATTCAGGAAGCAGCAGTGAACTGTAATGATTAAGTGACTTGGGCTGAAAAGCCCTTTACTTGGTTGATGTTATGGGTCCTTCACCTGTAGGTTGAAATAGAATAAGCTCATGACTCCTGGGTCCTGAAACTTGGGTCATTTCCTTGGATATGGGCCTTTACAAGTAGGCATGAGGTGAAAAGTAATACTTTAAGTAAGAATACTGAGAACAGCTAATTACACCTAGCTGTAATATCTGGGAAACTCTACAGTTTGCCTGACTTATCTTTGGCTTTGTCTCGGGGACTACTACACATCCTGGTGCTCCTTAGTTAACAGTTACTGCAGTTTTAACTCCTCAGTGCTGTAAAATGAAACCATTATTTTCATGACTAGGCTGTAAAAAACATCATGACTTATTTTCTTAAGAGACTTGAGATATTTAAATAAATCCCTTGTCTACACTAAGATAGAAAACTCATATCTTCAGTAAAATAAAGACCAACGAGTACATTATTGAACTAGATGAGCTCTCTGTTTGCTTTCAGCTCAAAAAATACTGTATTTGTAATTATAAAGTGCTTAATCATAAGTTTTTATACCTAGCACATTAGGCTTAAACTAAATTGAGGACAATCCTCTGTCTTTATCTAGAGAGACACTTTATAATAGGGATTTAGGGTACAATCATCTATATGACTTATACAGTTAAAATCTATTTCTTAGGACTTGGAATTGCATTACCAGTTCCAGTAGTTTATAGTTACTATATCTTCACTTTAAAGACATTGTTGGTCATATTTAAGAATCATCTGAAGATGACTCTGGTTAGAAATGAAAATCTCAGTGTATTGTTCCTATAGGAAAATGCCATCTGCTGAGTGATTCCCTTTACGATCTTTAAGATGTGGATTCAAACTTTTTTTTTTTTTAACAGCCTGCTTTAGCTCCAGATTGGCCGTGTTCTGTCTCATGGCCAACGGGAAGAAATAGAAGTGGAGGCTGTGCCTCTGCTGACCTTGAGATGACCTTACACTGACCTTGCGTCACAGCCAATTGCGCTGGCCCTGCGACCTCCTCACTGCTGCAGTGTCCTGCAGCCTGGTCTATCCATCGAGCTGGGAAAAGGATGGTAAAGAAGGTAGATGGTGGTAAAAAGCCTGAACCATGGAGGACCAGTAAATGGCAACATGCACAAGTGGAGCCTAAGTATGTATTTGTTTAGAAACTGATCCACTCTGAAACTTGGGAGCTTCTGACAGATTTCTCTATGAAGCATCTGTAAATATAATCTCTTAACGTTAAAAAAAATGCACCGTGGGGTGACTCTGGTACCCCAAGTATTCATCCTCTTGTGTGTGTGTGTGTGTGTGAATGAGTATGTGGATGCTCAGTCACTCATTTGTATCCAGCTTCTTGGGACTCCATGGTCTGTTGCCTGCCAGGCTCCTCTGTCCATGGGATTCTCCAGGCAAGAATACTGGAGGGGGTTGCTATTTCCTTCTCCAGGGAATCTTTCAAATCCAGGGATCAAACCAGGGTCTTTTATGTCTCCTGCATTGGCATGCATGGGTGTGTCATTTGCTCAGTCAGCTTGTAATCTTTGTGGACTGTAGCCAGCCAAGCTCTTCCATCATGGGATTTTCCAGGCAAAAATACTGGACTGGGTTGCCATTTCCTGTTCCAGGGGATTTTTGCCACCTGGGGATTGCACCGGGTTTCCCACATTGCAGGCAGACTGCAGGCAGGTTTTTTTTTTTTTTTTAANTATTAATTGCATAGTTTTAAAGAAATGTTAACTGACTGGTTTGTAAGACTCAAAGAGCAAAACATAGCTAGTAACACACAGGTTATATGTTTAAGATTTCTTTTTTTTTTTTTTTTTTTAATTTTACGATTCCTTTTGTTGTGTCAAAGTTGATCAGAAGAGAGGCTTACACAGATAAGTCAGTTTGAAGACGATCAGTACTCATTTTGTGAATAAAAGAGTGTTTTTTCAGAACTGGTAAATTGATAGGCATTTCATTTTCCAGTGTGTTCTTAATTGATAGATTTTATATCCACAGACATGCTTAATTCAGGAAGCAGCAGTGAACTGTAATGATTAAGTGACTTGGGCTGAAAAGCCCTTTACTTGGTTGATGTTATGGGTCCTTCACCTGTAGGTTGAAATAGAATAAGCTCATGACTCCTGGGTCCTGAAACTTGGGTCATTTCCTTGGATATGGGCATTTACAAGTAGGCATGAGGTGAAAAGTAATACTTTAAGTAAGAATACTGAGAACAGCTAATTACACCTAGCTGTAATATCTGGGAAACTCTACAGTTTGCCTGACTTATCTTTGGCTTTGTCTCGGGGACTACTACACATCCTGGTGCTCCTTAGTTAACAGTTACTGCAGTTTTAACTCCTCAGTGCTGTAAAATGAAACCATTATTTTCATGACTAGGCTGTAAAAAACATCATGACTTATTTTCTTAAGAGACTTGAGATATTTAAATAAATCCCTTGTCTACACTAAGATAGAAAACTCATATCTTCAGTAAAATAAAGACCAACGAGTACATTATTGAACTAGATGAGCTCTCTGTTTGCTTTCAGCTCAAAAAATACTGTATTTGTAATTATAAAGTGCTTAATCATAAGTTTTTATACCTAGCACATTAGGCTTAAACTAAATTGAGGACAATCCTCTGTCTTTATCTAGAGAGACACTTTATAATAGGGATTTAGGGTACAATCATCTATATGACTTATACAGTTAAAATCTATTTCTTAGGACTTGGAATTGCATTACCAGTTCCAGTAGTTTATAGTTACTATATCTTCACTTTAAAGACATTGTTGGTCATATTTAAGAATCATCTGAAGATGACTCTGGTTAGAAATGAAAATCTCAGTGTATTGTTCCTATAGGAAAATGCCATCTGCTGAGTGATTCCCTTTACGATCTTTAAGATGTGGATTCAAACTTTTTTTTTTTTTAACAGCCTGCTTTAGCTCCAGATTGGCCGTGTTCTGTCTCATGGCCAACGGGAAGAAATAGAAGTGGAGGCTGTGCCTCTGCTGACCTTGAGATGACCTTACACTGACCTTGCGTCACAGCCAATTGCGCTGGCCCTGCGACCTCCTCACTGCTGCAGTGTCCTGCAGCCTGGTCTATCCATCGAGCTGGGAAAAGGATGGTAAAGAAGGTAGATGGTGGTAAAAAGCCTGAACCATGGAGGACCAGTAAATGGCAACATGCACAAGTGGAGCCTAAGTATGTATTTGTTTAGAAACTGATCCACTCTGAAACTTGGGAGCTTCTGACAGATTTCTCTATGAAGCATCTGTAAATATAATCTCTTAACGTTAAAAAAAATGCACCGTGGGGTGACTCTGGTACCCCAAGTATTCATCCTCTTGTGTGTGTGTGTGTGTGTGAATGAGTATGTGGATGCTCAGTCACTCATTTGTATCCAGCTTCTTGGGACTCCATGGTCTGTTGCCTGCCAGGCTCCTCTGTCCATGGGATTCTCCAGGCAAGAATACTGGAGGGGGTTGCTATTTCCTTCTCCAGGGAATCTTTCAAATCCAGGGATCAAACCAGGGTCTTTTATGTCTCCTGCATTGGCATGCATGGGTGTGTCATTTGCTCAGTCAGCTTGTAATCTTTGTGGACTGTAGCCAGCCAAGCTCTTCCATCATGGGATTTTCCAGGCAAAAATACTGGACTGGGTTGCCATTTCCTGTTCCAGGGGATTTTTGCCACCTGGGGATTGCACCGGGTTTCCCACATTGCAGGCAGACTGCAGGCAGGTTTTTTTTTTTTTTTTAACACTAGTGCCACCTAGGAAGCCATTCATCCACTTATACTTCATCATACTGAGGTTTACCCACAAACTGACTTCCCATGAAAGATTCCGTGGGAAAGAAGAAGCAGTCCTAAAGCAGTAGTCTCCAATGTTGAGAGAGAAACAGAAGAAAAAGAGAGAAAAAGTAGTAGAGAAAGACAAAAAATCATCTGAAAGCAAAGGCAAACAGATAAAGATTGCAAAGAAATGGGGACTGGGTAATGGATAAAAGAAGAAAGGTGTTTTGAGGAAGACAACTTGTATATCATCAGAAACTCACTTTATACTTTTTGAAAACGACTTATCCCAGAACTTTTCTGTTTCTAAGGTCACCTCTTTTCTTTCCTTCATAATCACTTCTTCTTACTCCTGCTGCCTTGTTTTATGGTACCACCTACACACCAGTTTATGTAGATACCACAGGAGAAAAGAAAGATAGTAGGGAAAGGGGAAGGGCACATACTGTGTATTGGACACCGTAGAACATCTTAATAAGTGTATTAGATGTGTTTACATGTGAGGAAGAAGTGATTTAAACAAAAGATTGAAAAGATTCTAACTGGTTAGATTGATAAGGAATGAATCATGCAGCTTCTGGAGATTTATAAGGTCTTACTTAACTTTTAGTTTTGCTTGTAATCCCAACATTTTATTGACATCTTTGAGAATGGTGTGTAGCTAGAACCAAGTTGATCTATTTGTGGATAATTATTAATAAAGAAGGCTGAGTGCCAAAGAAATGATGCTTTTGAACTGTGGTGGGAGCAGACTCTTGAGAGTCCCTTAAACTGTAAGAATCAATCAATCAAATCAATCAATCCTAAAGGAAATCATTGGATATTCATTGGAAGGACTGATGCTGAAGCTCCGATACTTTGGCCACTTAATACAAAGAGCCTCCTCATTGGAAAAGACTCTGATGCTCAGAAAAATTGAGGGCAGGAGGAGAAGGGGGAAACAGAGGATGAGATGGTTGGATAGCATCACTAACTCAATGGACATGAATTTGAGCAAACTCTGAGAGATTGTGAAGGACAGGGAAGCCTGGAGTGCTGCAGTCCATGGGGTCATAAAGAATCAGACAAAACTTAGCAACTGAACAACATTATCAATATGTACATAATTTCTGTTTTAATGGCAAGTAAATAGTAAAATTTTAAAATAGTAAATCTGTCAATTGTAAAAGCCCTAATAAAATAGTCTCTCTCAAATATGCCAAGATAGTTTGTGCACCATACATTGTCCCATATTTTGCCTAATCTGTTTTACGTTCTCCACTGGGGACCATCCTATTTCCAGTTCTTTCCTTTATTCTTCCCTCCCTCCCACCTCCCTCCTTCCTCCCCTCCCTCCTTTCTCTTTTCCCTCTGTCTCATCATTTCTTTCTCTCTTTTTCTTTCCAGATAATCCTAGTCATCTCTCTTTTTGGTTGAGTCATCACTCTTTACATCATCACTGACATGCTGTAGAAGGAGAACATCAGGAAAAGATTAACATACAAAGTACGATCCCCTGACGTATTGTAGTCACACAATGCCTATTTTGAGGAATTGTGCAGAAGGTTTGGTCAATGTAACAATGCTCAGAATGTTTTCCTGTTCTGGGATAATAAATGTTATCTCCAAGACTGTGATTCAGAAGCCTAACCTGTAAGAGCAAGTTCCTCATTACATTTTGATCAGTGTGGTTACAGGGATGTGCTTTATTTCTAAATCTGGGTATCCTTCCTTAGGCTATCAGAGATCATAAGAATTGCAGGTAATATACATGCAGGCTTTCCATTATTTTAGCAAGCAGTTTGGTTTAGAATGGGAATTTAAAATCACAGATAATGCCACCTCTTTACAAAATCCAGTTGTTAATTCTTCCTCGCGGCTGTTGCACTGGGACTTATCAAGGAGACACTGATTAGTTTCATTGTGGGGTCAGTTTTGAGTGTGGAGGTAGTTTTTGTTTAACATTCTCCTGGGAAAAGTCCCAATCACCCATGGGAAAGGAAATCACAAGTTTGGAAGGTCAGCTATCTCCTGACCTGGGGAAGGAAAGAAGGTGGTTTGGGGAGTGGTTGAGGCCAAAGGAAGAGGATAACAGTGAGCTAAAGTTCTCTTTCCTGTTCCCAACCATAGGCTCTTCATAGAAAATTTGCCTTCATGCTTTGATGGATGAGCTTTAAAAATTCTGCAACTCATTTTTAAATTCCTCAGAGAACAGTAAGCAATATATTTCTAGCATCTTAAAACTGACTTTATATGTTTTCGTATGTATTATTTTGATTCTCAGAAGAACCTTATGAATTACCTTTATCCCCATTTTTGGGAGAGGAACAAAGACTATGAGAAACTGACGGTCTCAAGTCCACTCAATAAGTCAGCAAATTTTCATTGGCATCTGCTATGTGTCAGGCATGATGCTAAGTCAGTAAGAGTTGAGCCAGGGAGGAGACAAATATTTTAGAATTCCCAGTCTCTGATCCTATCCTGTTCTATGGCGCCTCGCTTCCTGATGAGTATAGTTGACAGAACTCTTCCTGGACTTCCAGCTGCATTTCTTTCTTCCTGGATAAAATTCTCCCTTCTTGCCTATTAAACTATATTAATAGCCAATGTTACTTATTTCTGACTGTGTCATTCCACTTATTCAGAGAAGGCAATGGCACCCCACTCCAGTACTCTTGCCTGGAAAATCCCACGGAAAGGAGGAGCCTGGTAGGTTGCAGTCCATGGGGTCGTGAAGAGTCGGACAGGATTGAGCTACTTCACTTTCACTGATCACTTTCATGCATTGGAGAAGGAAATGGCAACCCACTCTAGTACTCTTGCCTGGAAAATCCCATGGATGGAGGAGCCTGTAGGCTGCTGTCTATGGGGTTGCACAGAGTTGGACACAACTGAAAGACTTCACTTTCACTTTTCACTTTCATGCATTGGAGAAGGAAATGGCAATCCACTCCAGTGCTCTTGCCTGAAGAATCCCAGGGACGGGGGAGCCTGGTGGGCTGCAGTCTATGGGGTCGCACAGAGTCGGACATAACTGTGACTTAGCAGCAGCAGCAGCAGCATTCCACTTATTAGAATGTAAACTCCCTAAGGTAAAGAATCATTTTTGCTTTTGTGATTGTTTATTTTGTTTTATAGCATCTAGGGCACAGTGTTACCCACATTAAATGTGCAATATAGAATCACTATATATATATGTATAAATTTCCATAAATATAATCAGTAGCCTTGGTAATTATAAAGTAAATCATTATATTTTTCAGGTGAGGAGATGAAAATTAGCTTGAGCTGCTCTTTTCCCAGGCACTTAATTATTTTAATTGATTGACATTCTGTTTTGAAGCACAAATGAAGTAGAAGTAAGATTTGTCACAATATGTGGGACAAATATAATCTTATAAAAATATAGGCAAATTATTTTGAATATTCAGGTTTATAATTTGACCTTGGAAATGTGTGTGTGTGTGTGTGTGTGTGTGTGTGTGTGTGTGTATGAAGGAAAAGAATGTAATGCTAATGAAATCCAGAAATGGAACAAATGGGAATTGGGGACAGGGAGGTTGAAGCATTTTTTCATCCAAAGCAATCTCAACTCCAAGAGCAAAACTTTATGAGAGTTTAGTTTTTTGAGTAATTGATGAGCTCACCCTTCCTTTTCATGTTCCTTTCCAATTTGCACAGCTGAAAAGCATTGTCAATTGAAACACTGTTAAGTCAACAATCTGTATACCCTATCTGTTAGTTCTTGGTTCTGAAGTGCCATTTTAACTATTAACCATTTGGAAAAATTAGCATGACATTCCAAACATAGTTGATAAATTTTCTCAGGTTCACACTCAGTTGCAAACATGTTCTGAGTTATATATAATTACTGCACCCGAGGGGGTCTTGACAAAAATCCAGGTATTTCCTGTCCACACTGTGTCTCAGCCTGTTGTATATTTAGACCCAGGGAGCCTGATTCCAGAACATACTCCAAAGAATCTGGGATTTGAGAGCCCTAAAATAAAAATTCTGAGTGTGTGTGTGTATGTTTGGCAGAAAGACCAGAAAAGGGGGGGAAAAGGGAGACAGCAGAAAAAACCATTAGACGAAAACATTTAATGTAGTGAAATTCTTTACAACCTCCAGACATTCTTTGGATTCATTGGAGAGTATATAACTGCATTGGTAACACTAACAAATGGGTACTCTTTCTGTCCCCTTCTGATGCCTATGTCGGAAGCTTTCTCTATCTCCTTTATACTTTAATAAAACTTTATTACACACACACACACACACACAAAGAAGTACATTGAAAACAAAATTTGAATATTTTGCTGTAGTTGAAATGAGTAAACTAGGTCTGTGTACCAATATGGATAGATTATATGAAAAATAATGTTTAATAAAAATACAACTTGCACAAAAATATTTAGTGATGGCATTCTTTAAGTAAAAAATGCCAAAATTACACATAGATATGTATATGTGATAAAGCATGATTATTTTTTAAAATGACTTCAGTTATATATATATAAATATATCTATGAATATATAAAAATATCTATGTGTAATAAATTCTGGTTAATAGTTTTCTGGGGACAGAAAGGGTAGAGAACAAATTTGGGGAAAGGTGATTTGGGTTCTAATGTTTTCCTTGAGTGAAGAAAAAGGATTAATGTCAAATGTGCAGACTAATATTTTAAAATTATGAGTGGTGGTTGACACAGTGGCTGTTTTACTATTTTAAATATATATACTCATATGCATATAAATTAACAATGAAAGTGAACTTTTATCCTTTAACATCATTCATATGTTGAGAAAATTTATGATTAATAAAAGTTTGGAGGTTTCAGATGTATGTTACAAAAAAGAGTAATTGATCTCATTTTTAAGTGTTCTGATAAGACTCGTAGTTTAAGGAGTGATGACTTTTTTATTGAAGAATCATTGATTTACAGTGTTGTGTTAATTTCTGCTGTACAATAGAGTGATTCAATTATACATACATATATATATGCATTCTTTTTAACATTTTTCTCCATTATAGTTTACATAGGATTTTGAATATAGCTCCTTGTGCTATACAGTAGGACTTTCTTGTTTATCCATTCAATATATAATAGTTTGCATCTGCTAAATCCCAAACTCCCAGTCCTTCCCTCCCTGACCCTCACTCTCTGCTTGGCAACCAAAAGTCTATTCTCTATGTCTCTGAATCTGTTTTTTATTTTGTAGATAAGTTCATTTTATCATATTTTAGATTCTAAATATAAGTGGAGTACATCACATGGTATCATATGGTATAGGATGGAATATCATAGAATATTTGTCTTTCTCTACCTGACTGACTTCACTTAGTATGATAATCTCTAGGTCTATCCATGTTGCTTCAAATGGCATTATTTCATGCTGTTTTATGGTATTCCATCCCATTCTCTTCATTCCTTCATCTGTTGATGGACATTTGTGTTGTTTCCATATCTTGGCTATTGTATAGTGCTGCTATGAACTTTGGGATGCATGCATCTTTTTTAATTATAGTTTTGGGAGTGGTAATACTTTATTTAACAAGGTTCACCACATTACTTACTACTTGAGGCCCACTGATTATGTTAATACTTTACTATTGTATTAGGAAGATTTTTGGTATTCCACTTGAGTGTTCCCTGCCAATGCATTATGGGTGTTTTGTTTGAGTTTTCCATTCCTGACTAAAACTGATAATGCACTGTCATATTTCCTTGCACTCACTATCTGTGCAGTTGCAGAATTTGCAATAAATTTAGGCAGAAAAAGAAATCCTTCTTCAAAATCTTGTTGTAGGAAGAGTGAGGATTGTGTCTCATCTTGCCTCCATTGGCCTAGTCCTGCTTTTGGAATTAGCCTGGCATCTTACCCCTGGATGGGCTGCATGAGATGGGATGCTTCATGGTCTTATTCCTCCTTTACTTTTTGTTCCTTGCTTGAGACTTTAATCCCTCAAAGTCAGAAGTTAAAAAAATAATATTTGTTTTATTTAAAAATACTTTCCTTGTTAAAAAAATGAAAACTAATGGTGAATATAGTGAAAAATAGTACTCTTTCCCCTTGTATCCCATTATCTGTCCCTCTAGTGTTTCTTCTGCAGTCTTGTTTGCCTTTAATTGTTCTGTAGTGAGAAAATTACTGTATCCACAGAGAAGACATTTTCTAAGGAGGTGAAACTTTTCCTCTGTGCTTCTCACTTTCTCATGATTTCTCCCTTTTACCCTGTACCCTCTCACCTTTTCTAAGCAAAAAGTCTTGTTCATTGTTGACTTCTATCAATTGACATCACTGCTATTCGTATTTCTAATAGCACGTGCTCTGATGCAGAATCTTCCTCAGTATCCAAGGACATGATGCTACTTATAATGGTAAAGAAGTGGGCAACGGGGTCAAATTCCAGGTCACTGACACTGCTCAGAACTGCTGCAATCTCACCATACATCTGGATATATCTTTCTCCCTTTGGTCAAAGATTATCTTTAAGGAAGGCACATCAAATTTTACGTTGGAATTTAAGATATTTGTTGAATCTAAGATCTTATTGGACAAGAAAAGGCATTTGAGCTCTGCAGCACTTGCAGAATTACACAAGAAAAGGTGCTAGTAGTGCTAGCATTTCAAAAATCTTAAATCCTTACTTATTTTAAGGTTTTAAAGTTCCTTCATATTATGATCAGAGGATGAACATTTGTTCATATTTTTAATTGCTTGGCACATGTTGGGCTTCCCTGTAGCTCAAATGGTAAAGAATCTGTATGCAATGTAGGAGACCTGGGTTTGATCCTTGGGTCAAGAAGACCGCTTGGAGAAGGGAATGGCAACCCACATGGATATTCTTGCCTTGAGAACTCCACTGGACAGAGGAGCTGGTGGGCTATAGTCCATGCAGTCACAAAGAGTTGGACATGACTGAGCAACTAACACCGTGCTGTGGCTCATGTTATAAACAAATTTTATACAAGTTCAACAATTTGATATAAGTGAGAATGATGTATTAAAAAAAAAAACTGGCAGTTTTCCTGTTTCTATAGATTTTAACAAAATCTTAGGAAACTTAATGGCTTTTGGTAGAAAAATACCCAGTGAGTCAGTTGAAGACTTATTCTATCTAAAGAAAGCCAGTTTTTGTTGGTCTGTTGCAGACACTATTAACACTATGGTTTAATGACTTAAATACTTTGAATGGAACAGGAAAATTTATTACATACTATTTTTTTCTGTGTTAATGTATATGACAGTAAAATGGAAGTAGTTGANCAGTTGAAGACTTATTCTATCTAAAGAAAGCCAGTTTTTGTTGGTCTGTTGCAGACACTATTAACACTATGGTTTAATGACTTAAATACTTTGAATGGAACAGGAAAATTTATTACATACTATTTTTTTCTGTGTTAATGTATATGACAGTAAAATGGAAGTAGTTGAATTTTAGTGAAAAAAGTGTCACAACGATTTCAAATGCTTACAGTGGAATGAAAACAAGAGAAAAGTTGATTAAGTTAATTAGCTAAGTTTTCAGCTTATATTGATAATAAATTGCATGTGTTACCTGTGACCCTGCTTCACCTCTGCTCAGTAATGTCCTTTTCTGCGTTGACCATCTCCAGAGTCCTTCTAATTATATATAAGAAATAGATCCTTATATAAAATGGTACCTAGATTATCCTCTGCTAGACATTATATAAGTTGAAATCATTCTAGTTTCAGAATGTAGGTTGTGGAACATAATGGTTACCTCTGCATTTCCCAGTGTGTGTGCTTAGAACAGTAGAACTGAGAACAAATTTGTGAATAAAAGGGCTCTGGGGCCAATGGAATGCAGGAAATAGTTCAAATCATGTTTTCTCTTGGAAATTCATAATGAACTTCAGTTCAGTTCAGTTCAGTTCAGTCGCTCAGTCGTGTCCNAGCAAATAAACACATACCTAAAATGTTTTAAATCATGGAAAATGTAAGCAGAATCCTTAATTCATCAAATTCAGGATGTGTATAATAGAGCAACTCTCTCTGAAACATGAAGGTTGATATAGTAATAGGATCAAAGGGGACACTTCACATAACAATTACAAGAGGCTGAAAATATGAATGAGTTCAAGGGATATTTTAAGATATTCATGAGTAGCCTGTGATTTTCAAACAATATTGTAGCCACCTCCAGTGATTATTGAAAATGAATGTTTAAATAAGTAAGGTTCATATTGTTGACTTTCTAAGGCTACGGAATCTTTAAGAGTGTGGCCCCTGGAGTATAACTGCCTAGTTTGTCATTACAACCTCTCCACTTTGTTTGGACCTTACTAACTTCTCTAATATTATTATCTTCATCTGTAAAATGGAGCAAATAACAGAATGTGTCTGACTGGATTGTTGTTAAGTTCTTAGCACAATGCCAGGTACTTAGGAAGGAGATTAAAAGCATTAGCTATTGTGATACTGTTATAAAATGCATGATTGGTGACACTTCACTGAACTTTTAAGGACAAGAAATCCCCAGACACTCCTCAGAGCTATTCTAAAAGACCAAATATTGAGCGTGGAGGAAACTGGCAAGATCTACCATATTTTTAACCTCTTACATAATATTCCCAATGGTACAATTTTGAAATTATATAACTATTTTGAAGTTTATGATATGTCCAAATCTGCCAACCATGTGCTTGATAATATTCTGTGGCCCATATTTTTTGTCATCTCAAGTATTTATTATAAAAAACATCCCTGAGCACTTTAATTTAACTTTTATTACTTCTTTGCAAATATTTACTTACCTCTGGACTGGAAGAGAATCCTTTGCCTTACCCCCAGTGATCAAATTCTTTCATTTTTAATTTTGCCTGATGTGATGGAAAAAAAAGAAAGTTGCTTTTTCTTAACTGTTGAAGTTTTCTGAGTGTATTTACTGTAAGTAATGAACTTTAATTACTTCTGCAATTATAGCTTATTTGATTGAATTTTCCACTGACTGCACAAAACATCTGTACTACTGGGACCATGCATAGACTCTGATCTGGGTACAATATGCTGTTAAAATATAGTAACATCTGCAGTCCATTAATTTCTAAAGCAAGAGGCAAGTTGGGCTTCCAAATGGGTTCAGCCAAGTTTATACTTAGGAATTCTGTTTCTTTGCTTTCCATATAAGTGGACTGAGACAGCTTATGCTTTCTGCCTTGTTTAATAAAGAAATATAAAAATAAACAGTATTTGATTTGATGCTCTATTTTATTCTGACGACACTATCCTCAGAGATGATAGAAGTAACAATGGTCAGAAGACACTTAATTATAATTTTACTGACATCAGAATACTGTTACCGGACTGCTAAGTGATATGAAGGTATTTTGCAATAATAGCACTTTTGTATGGACTTTTAAAAAAACTAAGTCTAAGAATACTTGAAAAGTGGGAGAGAAAGTAAGAGTTTTAAATTTTTCCTGAAAGTACAATGAAAGACTGATATTATTATTACTTTGTTTCTTATTCCTTACAGAAATATTCTGGTCAATACAGAAATATTTCTCTAATAAAATCTAGAGATCATTTTCTGCATCCTTATGTTTTAGAAAAATAGATGAGGCATAAAAAAATTCATAGAGAAGGAATAATGTTGACATGAAGAGGCTTAGTACAGCTGCCAATGAAAGTCATTCGTTTCTCAGGTAGGGTTTNATTCCTTACAGAAATATTCTGGTCAATACAGAAATATTTCTCTAATAAAATCTAGAGATCATTTTCTGCATCCTTATGTTTTAGAAAAATAGATGAGGCATAAAAAAATTCATAGAGAAGGAATAATGTTGACATGAAGAGGCTTAGTACAGCTGCCAATGAAAGTCATTCGTTTCTCAGGTAGGGTTTTAAGCTACCATATTATTTTACCTATGTTTGACTTGTTTACCTATGTTTGACTCAATCGATAACCAGGGTCACTCCAATTTTCAAAATAGAAAATATTATCCATCAAAAGTCTGTGTTAGGAAGTTAGGGTCGTAGAAATGGTTCATGTTTTCCTGTTTTCCATGCATCCCTGTAGTCCTGGTTGCCTTGTAAGTGGTTTCTTATTATGAAATGTAGCTGGAAGTAAAGGATGCTACTTCCAAAGCTGTTCCATCAGACTTCTCTGTTCCCCTCCTTGGTCAGCCTTAGAGGTCAAGTGCTTTAGATGGCAGAGCTACAAGGCAAGGAGGCTTCTTTACTCACATCAGGCAGGCCCATTAACAAAAATAAATGTTTTTAGTTTTAAATTTCTGAGACTTAGGTCTGTTGTAGCACTCATATTAAACATCCCAAGATCATTGCTAAGTGTAATGTATAACCCTAGTTAAGTAGTTAAGATTGTATCTGTGAGAGTGAATCTTATTTAAGAGGGATTATTCAGGAAACCTTTGAACAGTTGGCACTTTCTACATTATATATTATGTCCATTCCTCAGTTCAACAAAATAACAGCATTTGTCCTTACACACATGCATGTGTGTGCATGCTAAGTCACTTCAGTCATGTCTGACTCTTTGTGACCCCATACCAGGCTCCTCTGTCCATGGAATTCTCCAGGTGAGAGTACTAGGGTGGATTGCCATTTCTTCCTCCAGGGGATCTTCCCAATCCAGGGACTGAACCCGTGTCTCTTATGTCTCCTGCACTGGCGGGCAGGTTCTTTACCACTAGTGCCACCTGGGAAGTACTTCCTAAATTATATATTATGTCTGTTCCTTTGTTCAATAAGATACAGCATTTGTACTTGCATATGTGCACACACACATACATATGTATTTTGAAAATAGCCTATTCCGTTGCCAGCTTAGCAGTCCAGAGACGAAAATATCACAACTATTTTTGTGAGGGAGAGAAGAGAGCCTAGGAGTGGGCCCAGGAAGCCCTGTTAAAGGATGACCCTGTAAATAAATGGATCGAAGTAAGAACAAGAGAATCGTCAAGCATCAGGAAGGAGTGAAATGTCCTTCTGAGGAGCATTCCCTGAAAGAAGGCTTGCAGGAGTCCAGAGCAGCCATGAAGCCCAGAGGAAAAATCGAGGCCTTGTCATGGTGACTCTGGGACCCGCTGTGTACAAACTGCCTGATTAATACTGAAGGTTCTTTCCTCTACCCTATCGCAGATATGGATGGAAACACGCTGATGGGGAAAGACTGGGCCTCTTGAGGTAATCTGATGCACTCTCTCTACCACTTTTGTGCATCTTAAATGGCTTTAAACATCCCAAAATGTCTACAGTGTGTTCCTGTGGTGGATTTACAGTGTGTGACAGGAAATCCATTTCTTTTCCTGTAGATGCTAAATTCATTACCTTGGCACAGAATTCAGGCTCACTCTTTGCACTTGCTGCCATAGCAACCAGTGTCGGGCATTTTTTCTTTCTTTCTATTTTTTCTTCCCCTGGAAGCAAGGTAGTCACACGTTGCAGCAAGAACTACACTCAATCAAGAAATATTTTAAAGGCACCTCACACTGCCATACCAAGATCTCTCTACACTGTCACTGTTGTGAATTACATACTTCATAAATCTATAATCACATTATAGATTATAGCATTCTAAACCAGCAGAGTATGGCGTTCTGTAAGATCTCTTCATGAGATTGCTTCTTTTTTCTCTTTCAGATGTATTCTCATTGGTAAGAGGTATTTGAAATAATGAGTGTAATGGATTTTTCTTCCCCATCTAACAAAATACACTACAGAGCAGTGATGATCACTGGAGCCGAGTCTTGGACAACGTACTTATCTTAAATGATATAAATGCTGCTGTGGATCTTAATAATGTAATATTACAATTCCACATATGCTAAAGTGTCACCTGCTTTCTGCCTAAAAGAAGAATGCCATAAATGTTGTCCTGATTTCTAAATGGCAGAGGGAGTAGTTATAAGAAGTGAAACAAAGTGAATGATTTTCCCTGACCTGAGTACTAGTAGGGTTGTTTTGGGGGTGGTGTCTAAAAGAGGAAGAAAAAAAAAAAAAGCACAACTGGTGTGCTTGCCTGAGTCTTAGAAGGTCTTGTTTTTGAGGGTCCGATGTGCAATATACTTATCATATATCCTGTTGGTAGGCCTTTGGGAATACCTACATCAGTTCACAGATGAAATAACAAACATGGGGAAATTGTAAGACTTCGTCATTATGGGGCTAGTTACTATATAAAGCAGTCATCGAACTGTATGTGCTAAGGCTCCCAATCATAAAGCCCATGTGATTTAATTTACTCCCACTATTTAATTTAAACGGAGTATCCAGAAACTACTCTGAGGTGGGAGATGTTTAAAGAAAGAGCCGTTAAGTTATATGTGCAAAACAGATACATCCTAAAGGCTGAAGAATGGGTGATGGCATATGATCCTTTCTACTTTTTTTTTTTTTTTTGTAGCTTTTTCATGTTGTCTTTTATTGGAGAAGGAAATGGTAACCCACTCCAGTGTTCTTGCCTGGAGAATCCCAGGGATGGGGGAGCCTGGTGGGCTGCCGTCTATGGGGTCGCACAGAGTCAGACATGGCTGAAGTGACTTAGCAGCAGCAGCAGCATGCTCTCTTTTAGCTTCCTTCTCAACTAAAATATTTTGCCTTATCTCATTTACCTCTATATTTTAGGTATGAAATAAATCCAGGTCTGTACCAAATAGGAAAAGGAGTACGTCAAGGCTGTATATTATCACCCTGCTTATTTAACTTATATGCAGAGTACATCATGAGAAACGCTGGGCTGGAAGAAGCACAAGCTGGAATCTAGATTGCTGGGAGAAATATCAATCACCTCAGATATGCAAATGACACCACCCTTATGGCAGAAGGTGAAGAGGAACTAAAAAGCCTCCTGATGAAAGTGAAAGAGAAGAGTGAAAAAGTTGGCTTCAAGCTCAACGTTCAGAAAATAAAGGATAATGGTGTCTGGTGCCATCACTTCATGGCAAATAGATGGGGAAACAGTGGAAATAGTGTCAGACTTTATTTTTTGGGCCTCCCAAATCACTGCAGATGGTGATTGCAGCCATGAAGTTAGAAGACGCTTACTCCTTGGAAAGAAAGTTATGACCAACCTAAATAGCATGTACAAAAGCAGAGACATTACTTTGCCAACATAAGTCTGTCTAGTCAAGGCTATGATTTTTTGAGTAGTCACGTATGGATGTGAGAGTTGGACTGTGAAGAAAGCTGAGTGCCAAAGAATTGATGCTTTTGAAGTGTGGTGTTGGAGAAGACTCTTGAGAGTCCCTTGGTCTGCAAGGAGATCCAACCAGTCCATTCTGAAGGAGATCAGCCCTGGGATTTCTTTGGAAGGAATGATGCTAAAGTGGAAACCCCAGTACTTTGGCCACTTCATGCGAAGAGTTGACTCATTGGAAAAGACTCTGATGCTGAGAGGGATTAGGAGCAGGAGGAGAAGGGGACGACAGAGGATGAGATGGGTGGATGGCATCACCGACTTGATGGACGTGAGTTTGAGTGAACTCAGGGAGTTGGTGATGGACAGGGAGGCCTGGCGTGCTGCAATTCATGGGTCGCCAAGAGTCAGACAAGACTGAGCGACCGAACTGAACTGAACTGATATAATTAGATATTACTGTTGTGCATTTCCATTTATCTCTTTCTCAATTATTTCATTATTAAATAATATTGTGCTCACTCACTAAATTAGGGTTGAAGTCTTAGTAATGTGTTTTAGTAAGCAAAGACACCTATGATCCAGATAATGCAAATAATGTTTAAACAGTGGAGCATTTTAAACTTTGCATTTAAACTGTATTCAGCTATCTAAGGTTTGCTAAGGGATTGCATGGATTAGGAGGTATTTCTATGAAGTGAGTATGAGAAAGACTTTGAACAATAAAAATTGAATATATGATGATATAAAACCTATGAAAAGCATGATGAGAGGAAACTCAGAATCAATAAAATGTCAAAGTGCTATAGACCAGGTAGATACAGTAGCATATGCAAATTGTAAAAATTGATACCTCTTCTCAGGTAGCAGGTCTAATGTCTTAGAGCTGCAACAGGAAAGATTTATATAATGTGCCATCAATTATATGTGCTAGTAGGAAAAGTTAAACTAGTGAGAGCTGCCTCAATGGGAAATACTTTGCAGGGGCCTGGGACTTGATAGATGTAACTCTAGGAACGCTTCAGGGTTGAAAACAGAAGTGGGCAAGGGAGAGGTATTCTAAGACCTGAGAAATGCAAGAACTATGACACTTATCCCATTTCCTGGGACCAGCTTTGTCTAAGGCAGGGTACTGTGAAAGTAACCCTTCAGGAAGCTGAAGGGAGATGAATCATTGTTTTGGCCATCTAGGGAATTCTGAATGGATCAAATACCAAGTGACTATACTAGGATAGCAGTTGTGAAATGCTGAATAAGGGAAAGATGCCAGTTATTTTAAGAAAAACAAAAGTTAGTAGAACTGAGTGATTAAATCTAAAAGACATGTATGTGTTAGTCACTCAATCATCTCCGACTCTTTGAGACCGCATGGATTGTGGGCCCCCAGGCTCCTCTGTCCATGGTATTCTGCAGGTAAGAATACTGGAGTGGTTTGCCATTTCCTCCTCCAGGGGATCTTACCAACTCAGGGATCGAACTTGGGTCTCCTGCATTATAGGCAGATTCTTTACCATCTGAGCCACCAGTGAAGTCCATATAATAATTAATTTCAAAATCAGTATTTGTAATGGAAGAAAGCTATCTATAGGCGCTATTTGTTTTTTTGTTGTTGTTGTTGAAAAGTGCCTCTTTCCCCCTTTCTTTTGGCAGTGGGTTTCATCTTCCCCCAAGAACCTTATTCTCCTTGATTCCAACCCAGAAGTGGCTGCCGTGGCTTCCTCCCTTCCTTTTCCTCACCTAGGGATGGCCACATGACCTACACTTGTCCATGCAGGGCTCTGTACCTCCTAGCTACAGTTGGTTAAAGGCATAGAAACATAGCCCAAGATAGATGTTTGCTCTGTGCTGTTGGAGTTGTAGAGATTGCACCTCGAGAGCGGCCGGTGGCCATGTTCGCTGGTAAAGATAAAGCCTGGCAGAAAAAGCTAACAAGCAGTGAGCAACTAGGGTGAGATGTGCATGCACACTTCACACATGGGGAAAGAGATCCAGAGAAGAGAGAACATGAGCGACAGATAATAGCGTTAGCACTTGAATTCTCCATTCCAGTCTCCAAGGTCTGTGAAACTCTCAACTTCTGCATATCTTCATTGAGTCGATGAATTGGCCCAATATCTACTCATTGGACTCCTCTTTATTTTCATAAGGTAGTTTGATTTGGGTCAATGCCATTTGTAACTAGAATCCAAATTAGCATATTTCTCAATGAGATTAAGAAAGAATTATCAGAAAAATGAAAACATTTTGTTTTGGTTATTAATTGAAAGTGATACATTTGCAGATATGTCAAACCCACTTGAAACCTGTAATCAGCTTATGTTTGGGGCAGGGATGATTTTACCACTTCGATCTACTTTTTAAAAATGTCTAGGGTTGGGTAGTGGTGGTGATACAAAAGGTGATATCTAGAAGAAATAGATCAGAACTACCTATTAAACATTTCATAAAATTTGACAACTCTACAATTAAAAAGACTGTGTGTTGTTTAACCAAAAAAATTGTTATGCTCCAGGAACATATTTAATTATTGCAAATACTTCATAGACCCTCTAATGAGAAATGATCGGGCCAGGAGCCAGGTTAAAGCAGAGATAAGAACTGTCTGTAAACCTGGTGCTTTCGACAAAAGGAATGGTGGGTGGCAAAGTACTGTTTCATCCCTTTTCTGTGGGTTGAAGATTTAAATTAGCCTTTCTTTTAGTTTTTAAAGGACTTTAATAAAGATAAATGTTTTGTTTATGACAATTAAGTAGTCATGCATTGTAGGTCACTGTAAGAGTACTGAAGCTAAATAATATTGTATATCTGGAGAATCCCATGGACAGAGAAGCCTGACGGGCTACAGCCTGTAGGGTTGCAAAGAGTCAGACTTGACTGAACAATGAACACTTTCACTTTTTCCATATATGAGAATTTTCAGTATGAAACAGTTCTTGAACTGAGTGACAGCAGTCTTTAGGATTTAATTTTGATAAGTGAAGATACAANGAGCTGCCTCAATGGGAAATACTTTGCAGGGGCCTGGGACTTGATAGATGTAACTCTAGGAACGCTTCAGGGTTGAAAACAGAAGTGGGCAAGGGAGAGGTATTCTAAGACCTGAGAAATGCAAGAACTATGACACTTAGGGAAATGATTTAAGAAATTTTGATAACGTATTTCAGAGTGATATAATACATTCCAAAATGTTGTTAACATCTTAGGTCTTGGGGAAGTAATCTAGTTTCTAGACAGTTTTTGTACCATTTTTATTAAAAAACAATTTAAGGAAAAGACTTTGATGCTGGGAGGGATTGGGGGCAGGAGAAGAAGGGGATGACAGAGGGTGAGATGCCTGGATGGCATCATCACTGACTTGATGGACACAAGTCTGAGTGAACTCTGGGAGTTGGTGACGGACAGGGAGGCCTGGCGTGCTGCGATTCATGGGGTCCAAAGAGTTGGACAAGACTGAGCGACTGAACTGAACTGAACTGAACCTGTCGTGTTCCAATCATTTGATATTTTCTATGTTCATGGGCTAAAAGTAGTGAAAAAAGATGTTATTTATAGGTAAGAAAGTACTATGTAGATTGTCTAAGGATTTTATTAATTATGTTACTGCCCATCTTTGGATGATCAAAAATAATAATGCTGTATACAGAATTGGGAGTCAAAATAAGATAAAAATAATCACCAATCTATTTGTAGCTTTCATGTTGCCTAAAATGCCACCCCACCAACATAAAGAGTGACTGTCAGTCTCCTCTAGGGGAATATATTACTGAGTATTATCTTCTCAGTCTGAGAAACTTGGTTTAGTTATTAAAAAAAAACTATCCGCTAAGTTCAATTCAGTCACTCAGTCATGTGTGATTCTTTACGACCCCATGGACTGGAGCACACTAGGCTTCCCTGTCCATCACCAACTCCCGGAGCCTACTCAGACTCATGGCCATCATGTTAGTGAAGCCATCCAACCATCTCATCCTTATCCCCTTCTCCTCCTGCCTTCAATCTTTCCCAGCATCAGGGTCT
Organism: Neotragus moschatus; assembly: GCA_006410615.1. Taxonomy (NCBI): domain Eukaryota; kingdom Metazoa; phylum Chordata; class Mammalia; order Artiodactyla; family Bovidae; genus Neotragus; species Neotragus moschatus. The sequence goes on along the minus strand of SJYA01001566.1, from coordinate 638,010 downwards.
TTTCAAATAAGTCTGTTCTTCACATCAAGTAGCCAAAGGATTGGAGTTTCAGCTTCAGCATCAGTCCTTCCAAAGAACACTCAGGACTGATTTTCTTTAGNACACATAGTTGAAATTAGTTGGCATTGATCTAAATGAGCTTCCCCAATCTATATCTGGCTTCTACAATCATTAGTATGTACCAAAAAACCACATCTCTGCGCAGAACAAATAATCACATAACACTTTGCCCTTGTATATCCCACACATACTTGGACCTAATTCGTGTTCTTCATGTTAATGACATTTACAGAACTGTAAAACAAATTATCAGCACAGTTAATGCAGTGTTAATGACTGCTCTTATAAATGATGCATCACTGATGCTATGCAAAGTACACTGGGTATTTTGTATTCAGCTTATTTTGCTTTCTTTCCAAAACACACACACACACACACCTGTGGTGATTGCCTTATAAACCTCTCAGGAATAATATGTCATATACCTGTTTGTGTTATGAAGCACATGACTGAAAGTTTCCTTTGTTGTTTTCATTTCTTCTCTTCCTCTGACAAGAAAATTCATCAACTCTATACTAGAAACCATTATTTCTTTCTCATTCTGGAAAAACAGTTGGTGTACCAGAGAAGTCACTGTGTTTTTTTTTAAACAGTATAGGTTTTTATGACTTTATAATGTTATTTGGTATACTTTCAACAGAAAATGCACTGAGACTAACTGATCTCTGGTTCAATACAATTGAATTTTCAGATACTCATTATTATGTAGCCTGTTCTCATTTTGTTCTTTTCTATTTATGTGAAATGATTAGACTTGCAGAGTCACTTGCCTTGCATATAGAGGTTTCCAACAGATGTTATCCTGAAGTTTGCTTCACTATTGATGACTTGCCTGGATGTAGTCTTTTGTTGCTTATTTTTGTCACTTTTATGCCTTAATTAACAACTTTCGAGTCATTGATCCATTCTTTTTCTAAATTTGAAATATGTTATAGAGTATTAATGACTGCCAAAAAAAAATAGATAAATTCTCAAACAGTATGTTAGACTGAGATGCCTCTAAACTTGAATACTAGGTAAAAACTGTGGACTATTTCAGTGCACATGTGCACTCATTAAGCATGCGATGAGCTTTAAGGACATAATAGAATTTCTGGCATTTTTTTTACTTCAAGTTCCGAAGCCTCCTCTTTCTGAAGGGCCTCCCCCCAGTACTATATTTACTCTCTATTCCTCACCTCTCTCTTCCACACTATCATGTTTTATTTTTCCATTCAGGATACCCTAAAATAGATTTACTTATTATCATTTACTTATAGATGATTCCCCCTGATTAAAAATGAATCTCCAGGATAGCAAGGACATTGTTTATCCTGGGAAAAACCAAACAAAATCATTGTGTTTGGTAGATTAAAAACAAAAACAAAAAATTAGGCTTATTCAATTTCATGACCAAGGAAACACATGCTTCCAAGAAGTTCTAAGTTGAACACATGAGCAAAGACTGTTATACACACAGGAAAGAATAGATGATTATACAAACACCTGCATGTTTAATTCCAGGTGATAGTAATCAATAAAGAACAAGTATTTGTAACATATTGGCGCCCAGATCATGGACCAAAAGTGGATATGGTAAATTTCATACCATTATCTTTCCTGGGTGGAGGATGTTTCCTGACTTTAGCATTTTATGGTTACTGATGCATCTGCACTATTGTACAACAGAGACTACTACAATATAGGAACTCAAGAAGTATCTGCTGAATGGGTAAATATTACATTTGGCTACTTGATAATGTATTGCTTCTCTTTTTTAATTTTTATAATTGTTTTATTTCTCCCTTCCTCTACTTCTAAGATCATAAGCCCTATGAGAACAGGATATTATCTGTCTTATTTACTCCTAAATCATCAGTGCCTCCAATAGTGCCTGGCAGTTAGCTGATGCATAATGAATATTTATGAACTAAATGAATCAGATTTCTGAAATTAAAGGCAAAATGGTTTCATTATCTTTTGCTTTAAACTGCCATTTATTTGCTGATATCATTGGTAATCATCAAAGACCTCTAGGCAACTTTTTGAGAGATGGGTTAGGATATAACCATGAGAGTGAATTTCTGAAATTTAAAGAAAAGGTCACAGGGCAGAGGTTAGTGATATAGTAAGATGCATATCAGTGGAGAGGTACAATGCGAGTTAATGTAAGAGTCTTCAGTGACTGTAGGGACTTGTATGGAGATTGATAGATGGCAGAAATGAGGATGGGAAGAAGTTGGTTTACCCAGGTGTATGGAGAGAACTTGACTGGGAGTTCCATTCCCACTCCATTTCAAAAGCTAGATCAGTTATGTAACCTGCTTGAAGCTGACTTTCAAAGAAAGTTACATGCAAATAAATATCACTGCTCCATAGACTGAAGTGAAATCTATGGAAAATAAGCCACTGTCCTCAGACAATGGCTGTCATGTTATTATTTGGTCATAATATACGGGCTTTTAAATAAAGGTGTATCCCACCTTTTAAACAAGGGTGAAAGGATAATAGTCTGAAACTGTTGGTGGGAATTTGGGAGTGTTATGAACCTTGAAATAAAGGGAGAAGAAAAAAGAACAACTTTTTCAGATGAAAGAGAAAGCCGTTAAGATGTAGTAGAGGGATTATTCTATGAAGAGACTAAGTTCATGGTAAAATATATTGATAACTGATGGAGGTTCCTTTGGAATCGCTGGAACTGATCTTTGTTCCAGTCGAGGTATCAGTAGACGAAGGATGAAGAAGGGAAGGGATTGAGATGCATCTGGGGAAAGCTTTGCCAGTCCAAAGGGGCTCAGCCTTGGCAGAGATGGAATCATAGAGTGTGAGAAGCAGTGTATTAGAGTGGACAGTGGAAGTGTGGGTTACACTAAGATCCCATTAGCACTTAGGAACATAAGTATTTTTACTTCTCCAGGGTTTTAACCCCAGTGATACCCCAAAGGACTAAGAGACACTTGATGAATTCAACTTCACATTTCAGATCCTGGCCTCCCCTGCCTTCCAAGGGGGCAGGGCTGATGGGAGACCCAAAGCCTTGGCTGTGAGTTTTCAGAGGGGTCGCCAGGGGAGGATGAGAATGATGAGGAAATCCTTGGCAATTTAGTTCTTCAGATTAGGTCAAAGTGGGAGTTAGTCACTGCTTTCTGATATAAGGTAAGTAGCATGAAAAAGTTGAAAGGTACAAAAGCGTTATTTGGATACAACTGGGACCTGAGTATCAACTCTTTCAGGGATGTAAATTTGGAAAAGTAACAGCCTCCCAGGGGTACTCTTCTCTCATTTGTAAAATGTGTATAATAATATCTTTCCAGGTATTTGTGAGTATTAAAATAACATGAGCATGCTGCCTTAATTAATTATGCTGGAGATAGTGAATAAAAAGTTCATTTCTTTCCTGTGCATTTATAAGTTATATATCACAATTTTGAAAAATGGTTAACAAATATGTACTGGGTATCTGCTAATTGCAGGCTCTGTGGAATGCTGGGAACGTTTTGTTGAAAAAGTAAATGCTTAGCCATGGCCCTCAACAGAGCTTACAGACATATGAATATTCTGATCCAGATTTTTGTTATTAAAGCCATCAGGTCATAGTATAGATTTAACACCTGAGCAACCAAGCCTATATTTTATCATGGCACTTCTACTCAGTGCTAATTTGTAATATAATCTGACCTCTCATGAAAGGGCTTTTTTCTATGGTAGTATGGTATTTCTAGAGCATTGAGGAGAGTTATCCTCCATCTGTCACTTGTTCTTGGTGCTATGATTGTTTTAATCTTTACATTGAGCCATTTATCAGTTCACTTCAGTTCAGTCACTCAGACATGTAGAACTCTTTGCAACCCCATGACTACAGCATGCCAGTCTTCCCTGTCCATCACCAACTCCTGGAACTTACTCAAACTCATGTCCATTGATTTGGTGATGCCATCCAACAATCTCATCCTCTGTCTTCCCCTTCTCCTCCTACCTTCAATCTTTCCCAGCATCAGGGTCTTTTCCAATGAATTGATTCTTTGCACGGGTGGCCAAAGCATTGTAGTTTCAGCTTCAGCATCAGGCCTTCCAATGAATATTCAGGATTGATTTCCTTTAGGATGGACTGGTTGGATCTCCTTGCAGTCCAAGGGACTCTCAAGAGTCTTCTCCAACACCACAGTTCAAAAGCATCAATTCTGCAGTGCTCAGCTTTCTTTATAGTCCAACTCTCACATGCATACATGACTACTGGAAAAACCATAGGTTTGACTAGATAGAACTTTGTTGGTAAAGTAATGCCTATGCTTTTTAATATGCTGTCTAGGTTGGTCATAACTTTCCTTCCAAGAAACAAGCATCTTTGAATTTCATGGCTGCAGTCACCATCTGCAGTGATTTTGGAGCCCCCAAAATAAAGTCTGTCACTGTTTCCATTGTTTCCCTGTCTATTTGCCGTGAATGATGGGACTGGATGCCATGATCTTCGTTGTCTGAATGTTGAGTTTTAAGCCAACTGTTTCACTCTCCTCTTTCACTTTCATCAAGAGGCTCTTTAGTTCTGTTCTGCTTTTTGCCATGAGGGTGGTGTCATCTGCATATCTGAGGTTATTAATATTTCTCCTGGCAATCTTGATTCCAGCTTGTGCTTCATCCAGCCCAGCATTTCTCATGATGTACTCTGCATATAAATTAAATAAGCAGGGTGACAACATACAGCCTTGACATACTCCTTTCCCAACTTAGAACTAGTCTGTTGTTCCATGTCTAGTTCTAATTGTTGCTTTCTGGCCTGCATACAGATTTCTCAGGAGGCNTTTGAATTTCATGGCTGCAGTCACCATCTGCAGTGATTTTGGAGCCCCCAAAATAAAGTCTGTCACTGTTTCCATTGTTTCCCTGTCTATTTGCCGTGAATGATGGGACTGGATGCCATGATCTTCGTTGTCTGAATGTTGAGTTTTAAGCCAACTGTTTCACTCTCCTCTTTCACTTTCATCAAGAGGCTCTTTAGTTCTGTTCTGCTTTTTGCCATGAGGGTGGTGTCATCTGCATATCTGAGGTTATTAATATTTCTCCTGGCAATCTTGATTCCAGCTTGTGCTTCATCCAGCCCAGCATTTCTCATGATGTACTCTGCATATAAATTAAATAAGCAGGGTGACAACATACAGCCTTGACATACTCCTTTCCCAACTTAGAACTAGTCTGTTGTTCCATGTCTAGTTCTAATTGTTGCTTTCTGGCCTGCATACAGATTTCTCAGGAGGCCGGTCATGTGGTCTGGTATTTCCATCTCTTGAAGAATTCTCCACAATTTGTTGTGATCCACCCAGTCAAGGCTTTGGCGCAATCAGTAAGGCAGAAATAGATGTTTTTCTGGAACTCTCTTGCTTTTTCAACGATCCAACATATGTTGGCAATTGATCTCTGGTTCCTCTGCCTTTTCTAAATCCAGGTTGAACATCTCGAAGTCCATGGTTCACTTACTGTTGAAGCCTGGCTTGGAGAATTTTGATCATTACTTTGCTAGTGTGTGAGATGAGTGCAATTGTCTGGTAGCCTGAACATTCTTTGACATTACCTTTCTTTGGGATTGGAATGAAAACTGACCTTTTCCATTCCTGTGGCTACTGCCGAGTTTTCCAAATTTGCTGGCATGTTGAGTGCAACATTTCCACAGCATCGTCTTTCAGGATTTGAAAGAGCTTAACTGGAATTCCATCACTCCCCCTAGTTTTGATCATAGTGATGCTTCCTAAGGCCCACTTGACTTCACATTCCAGGATGTCTGGCTTTAGGTGAGTGATCACACCATTGTGGTTATCTGGGTCATAGAGATCTTTTTTGTACAGTTCTTCTGTGTATTCTTGCCACCTCTTCTTAATATACTGCTGTTAGGTCCATACCATTTCTGTCCTTTACTGTGCCCATGTTTGCATGAAATGTTCCCTTGGTATCTCTAATTTACTTGAAGAGATCGCTACTCTTTCCCATTCTATTTTTCCTCTATTTCTTTGCATTGATCATTGAGAAAGGCTTTCTTATCTCTCCTTGCTGTTCTTTTGAACTCTGCCTTCAGACAGGAATATCTTTCTCTATTTCCTTTGCCTTTAGCTTCTCTTCTTTTCTCATCTATTTGTAAGGCCTCCTTAGACAACCATTTTGCCTTTTTGCGTTTCTTTTTCTTGGGGATGTCCTTGATCACTGAGCCATTTATAATGAAATGAAAATATTAATCATGATCATTTAAATCATAAATAAGGTTGGCTTTAACATAGTCTTCTTCCTTAGGAATAACATACTGCCCTGTGACATGTGAATTACTGTTGTCAGGAGTAAATCGGAGTTTCATAATCACAGGTATGAGAAACTACTTCTCTATGCCTTTGAATGCTAAGAGGAAGAAATAAAAGGTTTCTTTGTCCCTTCATGTAAACTTGTCTCTCAGATACAATGACAAAGAAAAAGACACACAAAGGTCCTGTTCTAGTCATCTCATTATTTTATTGTGAAGGCAGGAGACAGTGTAAGCCTCAGGATGACTTCAGTATCTTTATATATCCAAACTGGAAGTTGTTAGACAAGTTATATTCCCAGGCAAAGTGATCTTTAATCACTGGAGCACTACTTTATAAGACAATGTCAGATCGCAGAACACACACTCTGATATGGATCACATCACAGCTTTACACAAAACACTTAGACAGCATAAACTAGCTTTACAGGAGCTGCCACCTCCTTTCACCCTCCATTTTCACTTCCCATGCTCCCTTCCTCCCTTGGGAAGAGGCAGACTAGTTCCCTTAGCTTTCAGCACCAGCGTCGCCATGGAAACTCGCCTCCTTGTCTTCCCCCTCCCCAGTTAACAAGTACAGCTTCTGGACTCAGTGCCAAGACCTCCTCTGTACACCCTCAGCATTCTTTCAATGTTTAGACAAATCTGGTGGAAAATGTTGTTTACATTTTTTCCCCACAGTACTATAGCTGTATGTTTGGTACAACACATTTCCGTTGGATCTATCCATGTTCTGAAAGAGAGTATTACCCTCTTACCCTGTCCATTACAGCTTAAAAAATTGTACTCTTTGATCTGATTTTTTAATACAGTATAGAAGGTAACTCAGGATTACAGACATTCAATCTTTGTAGTGATTCATTGACTTTTCATCTTAATACTACATGTGTGTAGTTTCTGTACCTTTGGAGATCATTTCTGTTTTGTGAAAATTGTACCATGAACGCTTTTTTTTTCAAAAAACCTAGGCAGTAATATGAAATATCTCTCATGTCTTAAAAGTTCACTCAAGTACATCTGTGAGCCTTAGGTTATTTCAGCCATTATAATTCAGATGTTTAAATAATGTATTGGTATTCCACATTACTTGAATGTATGGTTAGAGGGCTTACTTAGTACATTCTATGCAGACTTGAATATAATTTAATTAGTCATTCTAACACTCATTTATGCTGACACAAAACGTTTTGTAGATGTGAAATGACTTTTTGTCCCTTCCCCTGCCTTTAAAATGTCAATTTTGGTTATGTATTTCTCAAACATTAAAATGTAAACTCAGCAAAGTATTTATTTATTTAACATTTTTTATTATAAATAAATCGCATCAGCTGTCCCACCATGCTGACGTTGCCATTTTTCATTATAAACAAAAATTTTAAAAGATAGGTCTTCTATTTGGAAAAATTCCCCCCGATAAACAGAAGAGGGAGCAATATTTCCTTCTTTTTGACACAGAATGCAGAGTTGTTTTTTAAATTCCTACTTCACCTTTTTTTTTTTCCTAAATGTAAATCTCCTTTGTCATAATCTCTGCTGTTGATTTTCTATTCCTTTCTTTCATTTTTAGGGGGGAGGGATGTCTAGTAGTGGCAGGAGTGGGACCACCCATTTCGATCAAGAGTACAAAGGTTAAATTCTTTCTGGTTTGCTACTTTCTCTTAGGATATAGTTAAATATTAGAAATCTTTGTCTTCTACTGTATATTTTTACTTGCAACAATACTTTAAAAAAATCTATGGCAGCACTTTCCAAAGAGGCCCCGGCATTGTGTGGTCAACTGGAGTGAAAGCATGTATTCTCTGGGGCCTGCCCTGTGAGAGACTGTCTCCCCGTTGTTCTCACTGTGAACTGAGTAAGAACCGTGCACATCTGAATAACAGAGTCTTTTCTGCCTGGTGCAATCCTGGATTGTTACAGTCTACAGGCCAGCCATGCTGTCACCGGCACAAATTGATTTAACCGTCAATTGCTGTGGTCATTAAAGCTGCTAAAAGTCCTCGCCAAACTGATGAATTGCAACTGAATGTGAAATGAGTCTCTAAGTCCGTTTCCCACCATCTCATATCAAAGGCTATTGTATCCCTGCAAAGTAACGGGTCGGAGGTTCAGGCTGGGGTTCAACAATGGGCCCTGTCAGAGGATAGAGCTCCATTCACTCTGGCAGACCCAATTACAGTTCGCTTTCCATACCTTATTGTATAAAATTTGCATCCAACTAATACATTGAATTATTGGCATACTTTGGGTGTCAAAGGAGTTCACTGAATGGTTTGTCCTTAAAATACATGGAATTCTAAGCATCTGGTGGCTACTGGGTCGTGACAATGAAAGGATTCCCTGGTTTTTCACTGCTTGCAGAAGGACTCATTTTTTTTTCTCAGCTCAGATTTAACACTTTATTTATTTATTTATTTTTCTTGAGAGGAGCTGTAGGGAAGGAATGGTACTCCTGCCTATAAGAATGTAATTTAAAAAATTTAAATGGTTCACTATAATGTCTTTGGGACAAAGAGGGCAAAACCAGACTTGGAATAAATAAGTGGGCAAAAGCAGGGTTACACTTTGATGTTTCCTTAAAAAACAAAAACAAAAACAAACCTGAAGTAAAGTAGGGAGTGAAATAATAGTAGGGCAAAATTAAAATCACATTTAGGTATAGATATCAATGCCCAGAGAACTTTCATTAAGTCTTTCAGGAAAACATACAGGTTAGATTTTAAGTCATCATGGTTAAACCAGTCAAGAGCTACAAGTCAATAGGCAAAGAACATGTCGATGTTGACACTAATAATTTCTTTATTTAGTCAATAACTAAGTCTGTGGAGATGAACCGTCAGAAAAAATTAAATCCTTCAAGTTCTGATATTGCAAAACTGATAGAGAATTTCAGGAGATTTCAAGTTTTGCAGCAACATTTGATATGCTCCTGCTGGTGACAGAATTCTTCTTTTTCTTATCAGATAATAATCTGAGTAATAATTTTGTTTCGAGTCTTGGGTTAAGTATGTCAAATAATTTTATTGACACATGCAGCTTCTTATGGAATTTTCACAACTTCACTTGAGTTTTTTCTTTAATGTTTAGATTAATATTTAAGAGCTGTGTAAAGGGTCTTTGTTTTTAATTTCAAGGTTTTTGTTTTCTGTTCTTTCTCCTTTTCTCTTCCTAAACCTCAAGGTAGTATGATTTTAGCATCTAATGTTTTCCAAGATGTAGAGAGGAAGCTCTCTAGGAGAAACAGGACTTTGGAGATCAAAGGCTGAAAGTTCCATTTTCCTCATGAAATCCCAAACGCTCTGTTTATTTTCTTTCCCAAGCTCATCTTGTCACCAAGTGCTATCAATAGGGCTGAAAAGAGCAGATATGGAAAATAAAATAAATCTGACTTCATATTGTAATGGGGATTACATGAATACAAAGTTTAGAAGAAAGTGAGCAAAGCCAGCAAGGGCCACAATGTCATAGAGAAGAGAGAGGAAGGGAAGTTTTGCTTAAAGAATCAGTGCATAGGTCAGAGGTTCAGGCCATTCAGATGTATTAATAATGAGCTGGCAGACAGATCCAGGTTTGTGTTTCCCTAGACTCTATTTACCATAGACTTTGAGTCTCCAGTAACTGTGTGTGGAAATCCATCAGTAAGAACTGTTACATTTTGCCCAAGGTTCCAAATGACCCTTGAAGAAGGTCATTGGATTCTTGTCTCTGAAAGATCTATTGTTCAAGACAAGGGAAAAGCACAAGCTCCCTTGGCAAAAAAGAAAAAATTCTGACTCCAGATTGCTTAAGCATTGTAAACCAAATGGAATGTCTATGTTTTATGACCCAAAGAACTGTAGAATATTTTAGATGAAATGTGATATGGAAATCAATTCTTTTTATAAGCTTCACTCACAAAACAAAAATCTTGTATTTATCTGTGAGCGACAGTAAGACAATACAGTCTCCGCAAATCTTTTAAAGATAATTGACTTCCATTTATTTATTCTAGACCAACAGTTTATCAATGTTTTTTAACATTAATGTGGTTGCAAAATTTCAGCATTTATCATGATTATTAATTTACATCTTGACTTGAGACTTCTTAAGCCCAGATGATATGAGAAAGTCCTACTTTAGTATTATGTAAATAAATTTAGATCACCTAGTACTTATATTGAAATACATGTGCTTATTGAAAATACTTACTGGGACAGTATAGCACAAGAGCTTTGTAAAGCCTTACATGAGTTTTTAGCTTTTAAGTTAACATAAATTTAAAAATAATAATTTTACCTGAATGTACATTTTAAGACAATTTTAAGAGGCCTTTAATGAGAATTTTTCATTATTTCCTTCCACTAGATTCAGGAGAACAGCAAGCCTGCCTACTTTCTGAATAGTCATGTGTGGTATGCGTAATCAATATTTGATAAGCATGTGTTGAGTGAATGAATACAGTCTCACAGTGCTGCTATAAGATACTCATGATCAGTCTCTCAGTCATATCCAACTCTGTAACTCCATGGAATGTAGCCTGCCAAGCTCTTTTGTTCATGGAACTTTCCAGGAAAGAATACTGGAATGGGTTACCATTTCCTCCTCCATGGGATCTTCCCAACTCAAGAATCTAACCTGCATCTCCTGCATTGGAAAGCAAATGCTTGACCCCTGAGCCACCTGGGAAGCCCCCAGCTAAAAGACAGATAGTACTTTAAAAACTAACCGTGCATTTGGTGGGCACTTTCAATTTGAAGACTAATGTCTTTCTTCATGGCGAATTCTCTTCTGTATTTTGTTGTTGTTGTTTCTTCACATTTTTCCTTTGTTAGGAAAATCTAATAGATTTGGACCTTCTGAATTGATTCTTTAAATTTCTCTCTCAAATTTTCATTTTATGCTTGTATATATTATTTTGGCCTAGGGGTAAATCCTTGAGACTCTACCTTCAGTATGAGGACTGTTCAGTGGGGAGAAGCAAGGATTTCCCTGTTTTTCAATCAGTTCAGTAGCTCAGTCAGGTCTGACTTTTTGTGACTCATCGAGTTGGTGATGCCGTCCAACATCCTCTGTCATCCCTTTCTCCTCCTGCCTTCAATCACCACTGCCTCCTGTACAATGTCACAAACCTCCATCCATAGTTCTTCACACACTCTGTCTATCAGATCTAATCTCTGAATCTATTTGTCACTTCCATTATATAATCATAAAGGATTTGATTTAGGTCATACCTGAATGGTCGACTTCACTGGTGGCTCAGATGGTAAAGCGTCTGTCTACAATGTGGGAGACCCAAGTTCAATCCCTGGGTTGGGAAGATCCCCTGGAGAAGGAAATGGCAATCCACTCCAGTACTCTTGCTTGGAAAATCCCATGGACAGAGGAGCCTCGTAGGCTACAGTCCATGGGGTGGCAAAGAGTTGGACACGACTGAGTGACTTCACTTTATACCTGAATGGTCTAGTGGTCTTCCCTACTTTCTTCAATTTAAGTTTGAATTTGGCAATAAGGAGTTCATGATCTGAGCCACAGTCAGCTCCTGGTCTTGTTTTTGCTAACTGTAAAGAGCTTCTCCATCTTTGGCTGCAAAGATGTATATATCAATCTATATGTATATATCAATATCTATATGTATATATCAATCTATATTATATGTGTATATAATCAAAGATTATATAATCAATCTGATTTCGGTGTTGACCATCTAGTGATGTCTATATGTAGAGTCTTCTCTCGTGTTGTTGGAAGAGGGTGTTTGCTATGAGCAATGTGTTCTTTTGGCAAAACTCTGTTAGCCTTTGACCTGCTTCATTCTGTACTCCAAGGCCAAGTTTGCCTGTTACTCCAGGTATCTCTTGACTTCCTACTTTGGCAGCCCAGTCACCTATAATGAACATGACATCTTTTTTGGAGTGTTAGTTCTAGAAGGTCTTGTAGGTCTTCAGAGAACCAATCAGCTTCAGTTTCTTCAGCATTACGGGTTGGGGCATAGACTTGGATTACTGTCATATTGAATGGTTTGCCTTGGAAATGAATAGAGATCATTCTGTCATTTTTGAGATTCCATCCAAGTACTGCATTTTGGACTTTGTTGACCATGATGGCTACTCCATTTCCTCTATGGGATTCCTGCCCACAGTAGTAGATATAATGGTCATCTGAGTTAAATTCACCCATTCCAGTCTATTTCAGTTCACTGATTCCTAAAATGTTGATGTTCACTCTTGCCATCTCCTGTTTGATGACTTCCAATTTGCCTTGATTCATGGACCTGACTTTCTGTGTTCCTATCCAGGATTGCTCTTTACAATATCTCTGGTTTTAAATGATTTCAAAATCTTCAATTCTAATTTTTTAGTCCCACTTTTCATTCCATCCTCCATATTAACTAATATGAGTTTGCAGAGTCCCTATATTTTTGTTAGAAAGATCTCCTTCCTCAGCTTTAACCACTCAATGTTTTAAAAGCTTCAGCTTTCTCTGTCTCATCTCATTCATCAAATATTCGATAATATTCTCTTTCTATCACAGTTTAAACACACACACACATATGTATTATATATATATATATATATATATATATGCTTTCAATCTGGAGATGGCCTCCCTCATACTTCACTTATTTTTAAGGTTTATATTATCAGACATATATTTATAAAACTATTTTGCTCTCATTTTACTAAGATTTCCTGATCTTCTACCTTGAACTAGGCTGTTTATTTCAGAATCTAAGAAATTGTTTAATGGTTGACTGATTTGGGGGAATTACTCCATTTTTATTTTATTTTACATAGTTTGTTATTATAAAAGAAGAAGCACAAGTATACTGCAGAAAATCTGACACGCAAAAGTCTTTTAAAAATTAAGATATAATTCCAATAATCCTTACTGTGTACTCTTGCAGGTCTGTTCATCCAGTCACCATTTCACCTGCATAACTATGCACATACACAGGCAAAGTTTTGAACTGAAATGAGATTATATGGTACATATTCTTTTGTAGCCTATGCTTTCAATGAACTCTTCCTTTCTATTTTAGTACATTTTCATTGCATCTCATACCCAGAAAGCTCTTTGGGTCTGAATTCAAGGTCATGAATTTAATATGGGCCATTCAGTTTCATTGTATTGTTTACTCCAGAAGTATTCCGGTGTGTGAGTGAGGAACTGGGCTTTTGACAGGTGAGAATGATGAATGAAGGAGGGGGCAAGGGAGTTGGGAATGCAAGGAAGTGATTCTAATGAAAAATTGTGAAATTTAAGCTGACAAAAAATTGGATGTGAAAGTACTAATTCATGGTGAAAAAGTAGTTGAATAAATGGATTTTTGGTTGCAGAGAGTTGGAGAATTGTTGATATACACTGAGTAGACAGGAGATGTGTTTTTGCAATTGAATATTGGAGAGGTTGCAGTTATTGATAATGAAGTGGTCCTGGAGGGAGTGATAGACCTTTGTGGCATAGATAAAGTGAAGGTAGGAGGAGAAGGGGATGACCAAGAGGGTTGGATGGCATTACCAACTTAACGGACATGAGTTTGAGCAAATTCTAGGAACTGATGATGGACAGCGAACCCTGGTATGCTTCAGTCCATGAGGTCACAAAGAGTCAGACATGACTGACTGAACAATAACAAGGATGAAGAATGTGATCTTTGGAGAGAAGATGGTCAAGATACTGAGATGACAGACGTTATACATGTAAAATGTGAAATCACTATCAATTATGACAAGAATTAAATAAGAGAAAAAAGTGATCAGGAATTAATATTTCTGAAGGCATGAGCTAGAAGGACTTATACTTGTGAGGTTGATCATAGTAAGAATTAACAGGTGGTCTAGTTTGATGTTATGGGATTCAAAATCAGGGGCTTTGAGAGAAGGGGAATGGAAATGGTCTGGAATCTACACAGTGTGGTAAAAGTTTCGTGAGACAGAAAATCACTTCCTAAGAAATTGCAGGAGAAGAATGTCGTAGTGTAGTTGGTGCAAAAAAATGTGAAAAAAATGTTGAAGAAATAGAGAATCTTGTGGATAACTGACCAGGAGTGCCAAAGGGCATAGTGGTTGAGTTTTAGGAATGGGGTGGGAGTAGGAATTGGGCTTCCCTTGTGGCTCAGCTGGTAAAGAATCTGCCTGTAGTGTGGGAGACCTGGGTTTGATCCCTGGGTTGGGAAGATCCCCTAGAGAAGGGAAAGGCTACCCGCTCCAGTATTCTGGCCTAGAGAATTTCATGGACTGTACAGTCCATGATATCCCAAAGAGTTGGGCATGACTGAGTGACTTTCACTTTCACTTTCACAGGGGGATTAGAGTCTTGGGACTAAGATATGACCTGCGAGTAGAAGACTTCTTTGAGTTTGATGTAAACAGAAACATAGAGCAAATGAAATTAGTTTTGAAAGTGCCAAGGCAGACAGTGGTGTGATACTGGAAGTGCTGCAGGTAGGACAGGGGTTGGTCTCATTAGGAGCATGGAGAACTTGGAGATCCTTTCTTAATTTCTACCAATTGTGGTATGAAGGCACAGGAAACATTTTTTAAGCAGCATTTTTGTGAAACTCGTATTGCTCTTTTCTCCTGCTGGAAGNCCAAGGCAGACAGTGGTGTGATACTGGAAGTGCTGCAGGTAGGACAGGGGTTGGTCTCATTAGGAGCATGGAGAACTTGGAGATCCTTTCTTAATTTCTACCAATTGTGGTATGAAGGCACAGGAAACATTTTTTAAGCAGCATTTTTGTGAAACTCGTATTGCTCTTTTCTCCTGCTGGAAGGCACATTAGAACAGTGGTCTTTCTCCTAGTACGTGGAGTGCTGTGGCTCCCCTTGCTCATGTTTGAGATAGAATGTTAGAAAAAATATATACCTAATTGATATGTCATAAAATTTATGATAGATCCATTTTTATTATATCAGTTTAGTTTAGTTCATCACTCAGTTGTGTCCGACTCTTTGCGACCCCATGAACTGCAGCACGCCAGGCCTCCCTGTCCATCACCAACTCCCAGAGTTTACCCAAACTCATGTCTATTGAGTCAGTGATACCATCCAGACATCTCATCCTCTGTTGTCCCCTTCTCCTCCTGCCCTCAATCCCTCCCAACATCAGGGTCTTTTCCAATGAGTCAGTTCTTCACATAAGGTGGCCAAAATATTGGAGTTTCAACTTCAGCATCAGTCCTTCCAATGAACACCCAGGACTGATCTCCTTTAGGATGGACTCGTTGGATCTCCTTGACGTCCAAGGGACTCTCAAGAGTCCTCTCCAACCCCACAGTTCAAAAGTATCAATTCTTTGGCACTCAGCTTTCTTCACAGTCCAACTCTCACATCCATACATGACCACTGGAAAAACCATAGCCTTGACTAGATGGACCTTTGTTGGCAAAGCAATGTCTCTGCTTTTTAATATGCTACCTAGGTTGGTCATAACTTTATTGTATAGATTTATATAAATGTTACATAAATGTATTTATATAATATAATATATAGATATGTATTATATATGCACACACACAGAGACACATACACATACAGAAGGAGCCAGTGAGAGAGAGAGGAATAGAGAAAGGGAATAAAAAGAGAATTAGAAGAGAATTTGCTGTAGGGAGATGTATTGTATTTCTTTTTATGGCATTGAGTACTCCTAGGGTTATAAATGCTCTGTTCAAAGAGCACATCTCAGTAGTGGAAATAAGGCTTAGGATCACTTTACAGTACATAATTGCATTCAATGTGTACAAAATACCATCATGTAGGTACTGATATTACAGGTTCACCTTTGCTTTCCTGCAGTATTGAAGTCCAAAAAAGCACTAAATATTGGAATTTTTTTTTCCTAACTCATTTGGTAGCAAAATATGACCTTATCTCAACTGNTCTCAGTAGTGGAAATAAGGCTTAGGATCACTTTACAGTACATAATTGCATTCAATGTGTACAAAATACCATCATGTAGGTACTGATATTACAGGTTCACCTTTGCTTTCCTGCAGTATTGAAGTCCAAAAAAGCACTAAATATTGGAATTTTTTTTTCCTAACTCATTTGGTAGCAAAATATGACCTTATCTCAACTGAATTGGTGGCAAGCTGTTTATAATATTCACTTATTTTATTTATTGGGAATGATGTTACATTTCTTCTTTTCTGAGATGTCCATGTGATTGATTATAGGGAACTGTTCGAGACTTCAGCTAGGATGTTACATAATATATAATATATTTCTGTCCCATTAACTTAAAATCTGGAAAGTCTCAGTTTCAGAACACACTAGACTTCAAGAATTTCCAATAAGGGATTACAACATGTACTTACATTCTCTAGGAATGAAAATTGGTGTTTAAAGACTTTAGTAACCTGCACAAGGCAGTCTCTCCCATCAGGAAAGCTTCCATAAACCTCTTATCCTTCTCCATCAGAGGGAAGACAGACTACAAAACACAATCACAGAAAACTAATGAATCTGATCACATGGACCACAGACTTGTCTAACTCAATGAAACTATTAGCCATGCCATGAAGGGCCACTCAAAATGGATGGGTCATGGTGGAGAGTTCTGACAAAATGTGGTCCACTGGAGAAGGGAATGACAAACCACTTCAGTATTTTTGCCTTGAGNAAATATTAGAATGGGAAAGACTAGAGATCTCTTCAAGAAAATTAGAGATACAAATGGAACATTTCATGCAAATTCAGTTCAGTTCAGTCACTCACTTGTGTCCAACTCTCTGCGACTCCATGAGCCATAAGCACGGCAGGCCTCCCTGTCCATCACCAAGTCCCACAGCCTACCCAAACTCATGTCCATTGAGTCAGTGATGCCATCCAACAATCTCATCCTCTGTTGTCCTCTTCTCATGCCCTCAATCTTTCCCAGCATCAGGGTCTTTCCCAATAAGTCAGCTCTTCTCATCAGTGGCCAAATTATTGGAGTTTCAGCTTCAGCATCAGTCCTTCCAATGAATATTCAGGACTGATTTCCTTTAGGAAGGACTGGTTAGATCTCCTTGCAGTCCAAGAGACTCTCAAGGGTCTTGTCCAACACCACAGTTCAAAAGCATCAATTCTTCAGCAATCGACTTTCTTTATAACCCAGCTCTCACATCCATATATGACTACTGGAAAAACCATAGCCTTGACTAGACGGAACTTTGTTGCAAAGTTGGGCAATAAAGGACAGAAATGGTAGGGACCTAACAGAAGCAGAAGTTATTAAGAAGAGATGGCAAGAATACACAGAAGAACTATACAAAAAAGATCTTCATGATCACACACGATGGTGTGATCACTCACCTAGAGCCAGACAACCTAGAATGAAAAGACAAGTGGGTTTTAGGAAGCAGCAGTATGAATAAAACTAGTGGAGGTGATGGAATTCCAGTTGAGTAATTTCAAATCCTAAAAGATGATGCTGTTGTGAAAGTGCTGCACTCAATATACCAACAAATTTGGAAAATGCAGCAGTGGCCACAGGACTGGAAAAGGTCACTTTTCATTCCAATCCCAAAGAGAGGCAATGCCAAAGAATGCTCAAACTATTGCACAATTGCACTCATCTCACATCCTACCAAAGTCATGCTCAAAATTCTCCAAGCCAGGCTTCTAAAGTACAAGAACCATGAACTTCCAGATGTTCAAGCTGGTTTTAGAAAAGGCAGAGGAACCAGAGATCAAATTGCCAACATCCAGTGGATCATGGAAAAAGCAAGAGAGTTCCAGAAAAACATTTCTGTTTTATTGGCTATGCCAAAACCTTTGACTGTGTGGATTACAACAAATTGTGGAAAATTCTTCAAGAGATGAAAATACCAGACCACCTGGCCTGCTTCCTAAGAAATCTGTATGCAGGTCAGGAAGCAACAGTTAGATCTGGACACGGAACAACAGACTGTTTACAAATTGGGAGAAGAGTACATCAAGGCTGTATGTTGTCATCCTATTTATTTAACTTATATGCAGAGTACATCATGAGAAATGCTGGACTGGATGTAGTATGAGCTGGAATCAAGATTGCTGGGAGAAATATCAATAACCTTAGATATGCAGATGACACCACCCTTATAGCAGAAAGTGAAGAAGAACTGAAGAGCCTCTTGATGAAAGTGAAAGAAGAGAGTGAAAAAGTTGGTTTAAAGCTCAACATTCAGGATGGGGAACATGTGTATACCTGTGGCAGATTCATGTTGATGTATGGCAAAATCAATACAATGTTGTAAAGTAATTAGCCTCCAATTAAAATAAATACATTTATAATGAACAAATAATAAAATAACAACAAAAAAGAAAGAAGTCTTGGAAAGAAAGGCCCCTTTCAATATTGTATTTGTTTTCCAATTAAAATAAATAAATTTATATTAAAAAATAAAAGAAAAAAGAAAGAAAGAAAGAAAAGGCTCAACATTCAGAAAACTAAGATCATGGCATCTGGTCCTATCTCTAACAGTGGAAACAGTGAGAGACTTTGTTTGGGTGGGGGGTACTCCAAAATCACTGCAGGTGGTGACTGCAGCCATGAAATTAAAAGACACTTGCTCCTTGGAAGAAAAGTTATGACCAACATACACAGCATGTTAAAAAGCAGAGACACTGCTTTGCAAACAAAGGTCCGTCTAGTCAAGGATATGTTTTTTCCAGCAGCCATGTGTGGATGTGAGAGTTGGGCTACAAAGAAAGCTGAACACCATAGGTTTGATACTTTTGAACTGTTGTGTTGGAGAAGACTCTTGAGAGTCCTTGGACTGCAAGGAGATCCAACCAGTCCACCCTAAAGGAAATCAGTCCTGAGTTTTCATTGGAAGGACTGATGCTAAAGTTGAAACTCCAATATTTTGACCACCTTATGTGAAGAATTGACTCATTGGGAAAGACCCTGCTGCTGGGAAAGATTGAAGGCAGGAGGAGAAGGGGACGACAGAGGGTGAGATGGTTGGATGGCATCACTGACTCAATGGACACGAGTTTGAGTGAACTCCGGGAGTTGATGATGGACGGGGAGGCCTGGCGTGCTGCAGTTCATGGGGTCACAAAGAGTCGGACATGACTGAGCGACTGATTCTGTACTGAGTTGAACCAAGGCTATAGAGTAATTAGTAGAGGTGAACTCAGATCTGCCTGAGTCCAGCAAACACTGGAGTCAGCCATGGAACTTGTCTTCCTTGTTACCCTCACTGCATGTGGACTGGTGCATGGAACCACTTCACACCTTTTGTGCAACCAGGGACCTCAGCACAGAGGAAAGAGAACCCCTTCTGGAGTGCACATCAGCTCATCTTACGTATACATAAAGAATCAAGATGAACATAGACAGAGGGGTATCTGTCTGTCATAACCAGGAAGATGGATCAGAATCGGAAGGAAAAAAAACCTACTTATTGTTTTAATATTGAAGCAGGTACATCAATGTAGAGTCTCTGCATTAGAGAGATTGGCAGGTACAACCTTCACCAGAATTACCCAGCTGAATCATATGTGCAAAATATCAAGAAGAATTTATTTCCTAAAAATCCATTATTTTCTACATGACAACCCCTGCTAATAATAGCTAATATCAACTGAATGTTCAAAGTTTTCCAGATACTCTGGTGAATGATTCTATACATTTATTCCTTTAATTTTAAAACAACTGTGGCAGTCAGTATTTATTATCTCCCTTTGATGAATGAGGAACTCAAAGATTAGGGAGGCTTAGCAAATTGATTAAGATCAATGGATAGAAATTGAGAAAGACAACTTTCAAATCAGTACTGCCAGATTTAAAAGTAGTCTGTTTATAATCATTCAGCATACTGCTTATGTTATAAACATAAGTAGTATGTTATGTTTTATAACAGAAGCATTGAGCATTTACTAAAGTAACTTTGAAATGTGAATAAACTATTGATCAATCAACTGAATTGACAATCAAAAATCTTACCCCCAATCACTTCATCCCCCCCCCTCCACCCCGCAAATCTCCAGGCTCACACTGTTTCTAGATGGGATTTCTTTTGCCAAGATAGCAAAAGAAAAAAAAAACATTGCAACAAATTCTTTCAGAGAATTTAAAAAAATCGAATAAGTGCCTCATTTTACAGGGCTAGAGTAACTCGAAACGAATCACAGATAGCACAAAAGATAAATTTATAGGCCAATCTCACTTTTGAACAGATGTAAATATGTTACCTTAAAGCTCTAAAATAAGATGTATACAAATAAAGATGAATCATAAACAACCTGGTTTTTAATCCACAGATTGAAGAAGCATGCAACCAGCATAAAATCTAATAATGTAGAACACAGCATTAAGATGGCACACACACACACAAAAAGACATAGAACCATGTCAGATGATGTTCAAAAAGATCTAGGCAAACTGGAGTTAGAAACTACCTTGCACAGAGAAAATCACCTGTTAAAAACATTAACCTAGAGCAAGGGCTAATGATGAAATTTTAGAAGCATTTCTTTTAAAATGAGAAACCAAACAAGGCTTGTATTCAACATTAAGCTGGAAGTTTTAGCTGTGTTGATAAGATCAAAAAATGAAAATGGTAATAGCTACTATATCTTTTTCATGTCTCCTCTGGGTCAAACACTTTATATACTTTATCTCACTTTATCCTTACAATAATGATGAAAGGATATTATTATTGTTTTCATGTTATAGACAGAACTGACAGAACTAAAATTCAGATATATAATTGGTTGTTCACATACTATTTGGTCCTTTCTGTTACCAAGCCAGGGCATGAGAATCTGAGAAGAAAGGGATTTCTGTATATGGTTTACCATCTCACTGCATACTAGGAGACTGATTTTAGCTATTAGTCAGTTAGTGTTAGTTGCTCAATTGTCTCTGATTCTATGCAACACCATGGACAGGAGTCTGCCAGGCTCCTCTGTCCATGGAATTCTCTAGGCAAGAATACCAGAGTGGGTAGCCATTTCCTTCTCCAGGGGATATTCTTGACCCAGGGGTCAAATCTGTGTCTGTCATGTCTCCTGAATTGGCAGGTGGGTTCTTTACCACTAGTGCCACCTGGGAATGTGTTATGATAACAGCAGGGTCAGAATCAGTTAAAAAAAAAAAGATTACATACACTTTAAGGCTATATATTGCATTTCCTTGCTTTTTTTTTTTTTTCTTTTTCACTCTTTGCTCCATGGAGGATCTTTTTGGTGAAAAAGAAAAAGAAACACTGACTCTGTTGCTTTGAATGGGTCATGCTATTATTGAAAGGTTTTGATAATGGCATTGAACATGTTTTTTCTTGCAGGTGTTTATCTCTGAAGACACTTCAGGCTATAAAGCCACCTTCAGTGAAATGGAAGAATCAATAGGTCTGCTCTTCTGTTCTCTCCATGAAGCTTGAAGAGGAGACAGAAGAGTCTGAAAGGATGGGGAGAAAGGAAGAAAGAGAGCGAGGAGACCAGGGCAGGAGAGAGCTTCTTAATGTCCATCTGAAACAGGTTCCTAAAGGCTGAGGACTTAATCAACAGGCAACAGAAAGAAATGCTTGCCTCCATTCTGGGCCCCAAAGGTATGTGAGAAAAGCTAATGGTAAGACTTCCTTGGGCTCCAAAATAACTGCAGATGGTGACTGCAGCCATGAAATTAAAGGACACTTGCTCCTTGGAAGAAAAGTTATGACTAACCTGCTGCTGCTGCTAAGTCGCTTCAGTTGTGTCCGACTCTGTGCGACCCCATAGACGGCAGCCCACCAGGCTCCCCTGTCCCTGGGATTCTCCAGGCAAGAACACTGGAGTGGGTTGCCATTTCCTTCTCCAATGCATGAAAGTGCAAAGTGAAAGTGAAGTCGCTCAGCTGTGTTTGACTCTTCGCGACCGCATGGACTGCAGCCTACCAGGCTCCTCCATCCATGGGATTTTTCAGGCAAGAGTACTGGAGTGGGGTGCCATCACCTTCTCCTAGACAGAATATTAAAAAGCAGAAATATTACTTTGCCAGCAAAGGCCCATCTAGTCAAGGCTATGGTTTTTTCCAGTAGTCATGTATGGATGTAAGAGTTGGACTATAAAGAAAGCTGAGCACCAAAGAATTGATGCTTTTGAACTGTGGTGTTGGAGAAGACTCTTGAGAGTCCTTTGGACTGCAAGGAGATCCAACTAGTCCATCCTAAAAGAAATCAGTCCTGAGTGTTCATTGGAAGGACTGATGTTGAAGCTGAAACTCCAATACTTTGGCCACCTGATGTGAAGAGCTGACTCTTTGGAAAAGACCCTGATGCTGGGGAAGATTGAAAGTGGAAAGAGAAGGGAACGAAAGAGGATGAGATGTCTGGATGGCATCACTTTCTCAATGGACATGAGTTTGAGTGGACTCTGAGAGTTAGTGATGGACAGGGAGGCCTGGCAATGCTGCGGTACATGGGGTCACAAAGAGTTGAACGTGACTGAGCAACTGAACTGAATTGAACTGAAGACTTCCTTTCTGGTTGTGGCCTGCTGTTACCTGTCCTTCCTGACTTTACGGGCACAATTAAGGGGTTACACATTGGGGTGAAAATGAATACAGCTTTTCGTCTGCTTTTCTGCATTAACACCATAAGTAGGAGTTCCATAAGAATTCAGGTAAATACAAAGAAAATATTTTTTGGTTTGGAGATATTTGACTATAAGTTGGAGATAATTGGAGAGGAAGGCTGGGCATAGAAGGGTACAGTGACCAAACTGAATTGTTTCTCATCCTGCAGAAAGTGTAGGTTAGTCAAGATGGAAGGGGGCCAAGTGGTCTCAAGAGCCTGTGCTTTAAACATTAGATTTCAGAGATGAATCTATCTCAAAGCCACTCAAGAACAGTGGGAACTTCCTGAGTGCAGTGTAGCTTTGATTGTACTTGGAGTTAGGTCATATTTCTGAGATCAAGGTTATGCCTTCTATGAGTATTCCTTTATTACACATGCCATCTGCAAACTCTGGGGTTCCTTGGTCATCTGAACTTCTGACCAATTGGCTACACTTTGGAAGGTTTCTATTACCCCCTTAGGTTTGATAGTTCACCAGAATAATGCATGGGGCTCAGGAAAGGATTGAACTTATCATTACAGTTTTTCTATCAAATAAGGACAAGCCATGAGAAGAGATGCATAGAACTGGGTCTGGTAGGGTTCTAAATGCTCTGCGTCCTGAGGATGCACTGTAGACCTGGCATATTAATACATTTACCAGTGTAGACTCACCAGAGCTCAGGTATCCAGAGTTTTTATTGGGATTTCCCTACATAGATATGATTGAACCCTTGGCTGTGTGACTGAGCTTTTTCCAACATCCTTCTCCTTCCCAGAGACTGGGCTGCATCAAAGTTCCAGTCTCCAATCACAGAGTTGGTCTTTTTTCCCTGACTAGTCCCTATCCTGAAATTATCCAGGGGCCTACAGTGAATCACTTCATTAGCATAAACTCAGATGCCAGGGGCCACCATGAATAATAAAGAAATTCCTATCAAAGAAATTACAAGGATTTAAAGGCTCCCTCCCAGAACCAGGAACAAATAGGGGTTCCCTGGTAGCTGGTAAAGAATCCCTCTACAATGCAGGAGAGCCTAGTTTGATTCCTGGGTTGGGAAGATCTGCTGGGGAAGGAATAGACTACCCACTCCACTCCAGTATTCTTGGGCTTCCCTGGTAGCTCAGCTGGTAAAGAATCCTTCCGCAATGCAGGAGACCTGGGTTCAATCCCTGGGTTGGGAAGATCCCCTGGAGGAGAAAACAGCTACCCACTCCAGTATTCTAGCCTGAAGAATTCCATGGACTGTATAGTCCATGGGGTTGAAAAGAGTTGGAGACAACTAAGCCTGAACGAGGAACAAAAACCAACCAGATTGTTTATGTAATTCTTAGGTTACATTAGAGAATAGGGTGACAATAAGCACATTATCTTCTAGAGTGTCTCAGAAGACGTTCTCTCAATTTCTCACTGATGCTCCCATACACTTTCCACTTAGCTTCTTGGTTAGAGAGCAGTGATCTAGTTGCTCTGACCTTCCTGCATGCCTGCCTTCCTGGGCTGATGTGTACTGATGTTTGTTTTTTTTTTTTGCCTCTGGGTTCAACCTCTTGTCTGAACCAGACAGCCCCCTGAGCTGAGGGCAGGGATAGAAGCAATGGCAGCTCATCTCCCTTTACTCCACATAGAGTGGGTTAAATTTCTCACTTCTCTTCCCTTTTCCTCATTTTCTTGGGGAAAGAAATCCAATGAGCTCTCACAGCCTGTTCATTCTCTATCAGAAACTGATCTGTCTGCTAATTTTTGACCAGCTGCACTTTGCCAGTGATCAGTGAGCAATTTGACACCACCTCCCATCTTTTTGCTCCATTTAAGAACCCTTTCACATCACAGTGCTTTGTTTATCTTAAGGGAAATGGTTAAGAGGAAGTTCTTTGTGGTAGTTTGGAGCCTTATACAGTATGGTTGCTCTACACGGTCTCTACTGTTGACTGACGCCGCAATGGTGGATATGGCTAGGTGGGTTGGCGTTTTGTCTCTTTAAAGAAACTTGCCAAACTAGGTGTATCATAACCACCTCAGTTCTTAAGTTGATCCCCACTTGTATTAACCTCATCTGGGCTTTTATTGGTGAGAAAAAGGCATTGAGAATAATTGTACAAAAGGAGAATTCTTTGGAAATCTAAACTGACAGAAGGTTGACCATCAATGAATCATTTTTTTTCCCCCCTAAATGACTGCATTATAAGAGACATTCTAGTATTTTTTAAGTGGTTCTGATATTTTTTAAAACATCATGGAATTTTAGAACTCAGTTTTATTATAATTGAAAGAGTTCTTATCACAAGGAAAATTATTTTTTTCTTTTTCTTTTATTTTGTATCTGTATGCAATAACGCATGTTCACAAAACTTACTGTGGTTATCACTTCATGATGTATGTGTGTCAAATCATGGTGCTGTACATCTTGAACTGATACAGTGCTCTATGTTAATCATTTGTCAATAAAATTNGTTCTTATCACAAGGAAAATTATTTTTTTCTTTTTCTTTTATTTTGTATCTGTATGCAATAACGCTTGTTCACAAAACTTACTGTGGTTATCACTTCATGATGTATGTGTGTCAAATCATGGTGCTGTACATCTTGAACTGATACAGTGCTCTATGTTAATCATTTGTCAATAAAATTGGAAGAAAGAAATATTTAGAAAACTAAGGAGATGATTACATTGAGGATTTTCATTGTGATATATTCTATTTTCTTCTCAGTCCATATTATGGGATACTTGCCTTGTTACCTATACTTTTTTATATAGAAGATGCAAAATCTAAATTTCAGTAGCCCTCTAAACTATCACAGGATCTAGAAGTTTTTTTGTTTGTTTGTTTGTTTTGGGAAGAGCAGGTTAGCTGGAAGAACTGATGAGTTCTCAGGAGCAATGATGTAGGGAGGAGGCTATCCAGCTTCTCCACAGGACTACCTTCATGGTCCTGATCCAATCCCACTCTTGAGTCAGAGGCCTGTTCAGGGTACAGTCTGCCTCTGCACAGCTGCTTTATCCTGACAGGCACAGTAACAGAAGTGTTAATGCCAGTGCTTCTTAACCTATTAGCTTAAATGTGCAAGTGAAAGAAAAGAAATTCAATATTGAACAAAGGAATACAATATCTAACTAGAAAAAATCCAGCAAAACATTTTGTTCTTGTTGTTTGAGAGATGGATTCTGCCCTAGCAAAGTTAGTGGGAGTGAGGCCCTGCTGCCACCTTGTTTTGCCTTCTGGCTTTGAAAACTGTGAAAGAATCACTTTCAGTTGTTTTAAGCCGCCCAGTTCATGGTGATTTGTTTCAGAAGTCACAGGAAATTATTGTACCTCCATGACCTCGTATGTAAGGATAGGCCCCCTGCTTGGTCCTCCCAGGGTCCCTGTTCTTGTTTTTCATAACCTGTATCACACTAGATTGAAAGGGTGTGTTAGAAGTTAGACTTCCCTTCTAGTCTGTAAGTTTATGAGGGCAGGGATGTGGCCTTTCTTGTCTTCCGTGACTTCCACAGGGCCTGCCATGTAGAAGGTGCTCAATAAATTTCAATGCAATGGATGATTAATTGAGCTGATATTGAGAATTTCTTGGCTGGGACAGTTGTTAAATATGCTAGGCTTTGAAAACACACTAAGAAAGTTATCATTATGGGTGATATACTCAGTCTTCTGAAATAATTATCTGAGGTCTTGTCTGAAGATCATAAAAAGATTTACTTTATTTAGCAGTAGCACTTGGAATTGATTTGCTCTGGGCATTTTAGAATTTAGGAATCAGTTACACTATGGTGTATGGGCTTCCCAGGTGGCTCAGTAGTAAAGAATCCGTTTGCCAATGTAGGAGACCCAGGAGATGTTGGTTTGATTCCTGGGTTGGGAAGATCCATTGGAGCAGGAAATGGCAACTCATTCCAGTATTCTTACCTGGAGAATCCCATGGACAGAGCTATAGTCCACAGGGTTTCAAGGAGTCAGACAGGACTTAGTGACTAAACAACAGCAGCAGCAACACTATGCTGTAGGTCCACTGTGGTCACGAGCCTCAAGTTTCTAGCAAGGAGAAATTTAGTAAGGGATAGATGTGAATGCTGAGAACCTCTAGCAAATCCATGGTTGGAGGGTAACAGGCATAGAAAACTGAGGCTCTTTCCTTTATGTGATCCTTACGTTGACACAAGGGTGTTACACCTGAAGGAAAGAGACCAAGTATAGCTAAGAAAAGGCAGAGTTAGCTGGTCTGTTAGCCAAGTTAGCCTCCTGGAAAGTAACAATCCACATACTACGTAAAAAGCATGTCTCTTCAT
The DNA here is from genome assembly GCA_006410615.1 of Neotragus moschatus. Classification (NCBI taxonomy): domain Eukaryota; kingdom Metazoa; phylum Chordata; class Mammalia; order Artiodactyla; family Bovidae; genus Neotragus; species Neotragus moschatus. The sequence continues at coordinate 610,925 of SJYA01001566.1, read as the reverse complement.
TTAAAAGGCTTACGATTAACCAAAGATGAGTTTAATACAGGGATAGAAAAAGATTACAACATATTGCTGGATGATACAGAATTGCTGCCTAGAAAATGGACTGTCCTTTGTTACCAAGGAAAAATACAAAAATATCAGCTCTTAATCACCATAGTGAGAATTAGATTAGGAGATAGAAAAAGAACATATAATTAAGTTCATAATTACTTGACTGGTTTAAATCATATTATACCTATTTCTGTTTTAAAGTTTTTAACTGCATTTAGAAAACAAAATTATAACCTATTTTCAAATAACAATATGCACTCTTTTCAAATATTCAGAAAATATAAAAAAGTGTAAAAAAGAAAGCAAAAATAACCTTTAATCTCACCTCAAAGGATAAATGCTATTCACAAAATATTTATGTATGAATACGTGTTTTTAACAACAGNTATTTAGAAAACAAAATTATAACCTATTTTCAAATAACAATATGCACTCTTTTCAAATATTCAGAAAATATAAAAAAGTGTAAAAAAGAAAGCAAAAATAACCTTTAATCTCACCTCAAAGGATAAATGCTATTCACAAAATATTTATGTATGAATACGTGTTTTTAACAACAGTCATGTGCTTCTTTGTAGTTGATTATTTTTTCTTGCTATATCCTAGATTTTCTGTAGATCAACAGAGATAACTATGCATCGTTATTTTAATGGTTTTCTTTTATGTCATCACATGTCTGTTCCATAATACTTTTGACAAATGCTGTTTTCTTTATAATCACTACAATGTTTGTGACCCCATGGACTATACAGTCCATTGAATTCTCCAGGCCAAAATACTGGAGTGGGTAGCCTGTCCCTTCTCCAGGGTATCTTCCTAACTCATGGATTGAACCCAGGTCTCCCGCATTGCAGGTGAATTCTTTACCAGCTGAGCCACAAGGAAAGCTTATAATCACTACAATGTTTTTATTTTTGTCATTGACAGCATGATACTGTGATAAGATAATTACTTTGGCTTCCTTAACTATTACTTAGGTATACATGAAAAATGTATGTTTACATTTTAAAAAGTAGCACATTAAATAAGTTCTCTGTGAATACTGTTGTTGTTGTCGTTTAGTCACTAATTTGTTTTCAATTCCTTTGTGATCCCATGGACTGTAGCCCACCAGGCTCTTCTGTCCATGGGGTTTCTCAGGCAAGAATATTGGAGTGGATTGTCATTTCCTTCTCCAGGGGATCTTCCTGACCCAGGGATTAAACCCCCATCTCCTACATTGGCAGGTGGACTCCTTATCACTGAGCCACTAGGGAAGCCTGTCTGTAAATATAACTCCTTCTCAATATTTTCCTCCCATTTTTCATTACAGAAATAACTTCATCTACAAAGTCATAAATAAAACTATGGACTCTTACTGCTTAAAAGTATATACAATTTTGGAAGTAGACCAGAGTACTCTCCTTATGATTTTATAAATCACTGAATGCAGTACTTACAGTGTTGCATCAAATAAATGACTTATCATCAAAAGTTGTTATTGTCTCACAACCAGTTCTCCCAGTGATAGACCTTCCAATGTACCGGTAAAGGTGCCCTGAGTTTCAAAAGTCAAAAATTTTCAAAAGACTAGGTTTTTTAAGATACTAGAGATGGTTGCTATTTAAATATTATTGTCTTATTAAAATTACTTCAGTTTGTCTAAAGAACAAAATATGCTGCTATCATTTAAATGGATGCTAACAAAATCTAAAATAAAATCACATTAAATTTGTGTTAGTCTTGGGAAAAGTATTCTATTTAGTTTTAAACATAAATATTGTTTGGCAGTTAATGATGTAAACCAGATCATTTTTGTAATTTTCTTTTGAAACTTAGATTTTAGAAGTAATGCCATGGCTTAGTTTAGTATTATTTGTCACTTGAATCAATTAAATTTAATGAGAATATTAATTGAAAAGGCTTCTAAGTTTTATACTTTGTAAATTATGGTCCAAAAATAATGCAAATAAAACATTTCTAAATATTGTTTTACTTTTATTACACAAAAATAATTTTAGCGCTTACCTAATACATCTTGAGTGGTTATCTAGTAAATCACTAAATAGAAGGTGTCATTCAACAAATATGTTATTATTTTCTGAAGGAATAAAGATTTCTAGTCATGGAACAAAAACTGAATAATCAAGTGTTCTGTATCAGGAATTATAAGTATGCCTTTCTAAGATCATTTTTGTGTGTCATTATTTTTACCCTGAAAGTTTTAACTAATCAAGGTGATGATTCAAAATAAATCTTAGAAAATTTAGGAGAGTATTGACTCTGTTCTTGTAACAGAATCTCAATGGACTGTTTTTTTTCAAGACTAATACAAGTTTAATCTGGTTTTATTTTAGACTTTGTCCAAAAATGTTGTCCTTAAAATGATCAGTCTCTGTAATTCTAATCATCTTATTCTTGGCTTCTACTCTTTACCCACAGACACATGTGCCTGGGATTCAAATCTACTTATTGCTTAAGGCCAAACAAAGATATCTATCAGAGTCCTTTCTTTTCCAGCTTTATGGGTTGAAAGATGATCTTTTTCTACTGCTAAAATATAGGAAGATTCAGTGACTTATTAGGTAGATGCTGTTGTATAAAATACTCTTAAATGAGAAAGTCCAAGACAAGGTACCAAGGAAAAAAAACTGAATTATGTTAAAAGAAAATAAAATATTAAAGATGTATATATTCCTAAAGGAATCCTTGAGTAGAAAAAAGAAATATTCTTGGAAAGCTTACAAAAGTACTCAAGCACAGGAAAAACAAAATTTAAAGTAAGAAATGGCTCAGAGGTAAAGAATCTCCCTTACATTGCATGAGACTTGGATCACAAAGGTCCCCTGGAGAAGGAAATGGCAACCCACTCCAGTATTCTTGCCTGGGATAACCCCGTGGACAGTGGAGCCTGATGGGCTATAGTCCACGGGATCACAGAAGAGTCAGACAGGACTTAGTGACTAAGCAACAAATGATTTCTTACAGTTGAGGATTTGTTAAAAAGAGAGAAAAAAAAAAAAACTTCTACTTGAATTTTTCTAATTTGGTTCTATTTGCATAGTCTGTTGTAATACACTGGTTGGAATTACTGGTTAATATTTTCATTTGATTGTATTAACATAGAAGTCTATTCTTGATTTATGTAAAGATATCAGTTTAAAAGAAAAGATAGAAAAAAATGAAGCATATTATTTACTTACCAAGTTAGTGCCTGTAACAAGTTTGAGAATTCAGACCAGAAATAAGTTTTTATTGCAATATTACCTCAAGGTCATAATGTCTAATCCTATATAAAATATCTATGAGAAAACAAGCAGGCTTTATTGCAGGCATCCTCAAGCTATAAATTGTTAATACATTTTATTTCATCTTATTTTAAAATGTTATGGTATTGCAGAGTCCATGAACATAGTTGACAGGGCAGCTTTCTCTTAATGTTTCCCTGCAATCACAATGGGAATATTTTAGACTGGTAATAAATGTCACATAGACAACTCTCTATAAAGATGCTTGCATTTGCACTGAATCTTTAAGATACTACAATTCCCATGTGGTGCTACCTATCAGATAACATTAGTGTTCCCATAACTAGGAAAAGGTTTTTATGTTATAAATAAATAACCACACTCAGGAAAACATCAAATGGTCTCCCAAAACCTTTTCATTTCTGGTTCGTCAACAAAGGGCAGCTAGTAAACTGACCTCATTTCATTTTTAGTTTTAGAGCATTAATACAATCACACTGAAATGTTTAGAAACGTAAAATCCATGGGAGTGTATACTTGTTAATAAGGCATGTTTTAAAGAAGGTAAATACTTCTTCTTTTTTTTTAAGATTTTTCTTCTTGTTTTGAAATGTTAAATGATACGTAGCGCTATATAAGTTTAAAGTAGACAACAAAATGATAAAATTTACATTTATCATGAGATGATAATCACAGTAAAATTAATGGCCATCCTCTGTCCTATATAGATACAAATTAAATAAATAGAAAACATTTTTTCCTTGTGATGAAAACTCAGGATTTACTCTCAACAACTTTCATGTATAACATGCAGCAGTGTTAATTACATTTATCATGTTGTACATTACATCCCAAACAAGACACTTTTATCAAATGATGCAGAACATCTTTGGGGTCAAATGTATTGCCGAGACACCAAATTGGTCTTCTCTTGTCTTTAGGTGGGAAATAGCAGGAAACATTTTTCTGTGGATAGAGGTTCCTGTAGTGGTTTTTTTTTTTTTTGCTACCTATTAGTCATCAAGTCCCTCTTCCCTCTTAGTTACAGTATCTTTGGGTTCATTCAGAAATCTAATTCTTGCCATGCAGCACAGAAACTTCAGGGGAATTCTATCCCTTCCCTAATTTTATGAGTGGACCTAATGCTTGAAAAGTAATCCATATTCCTTTCCATAGTAAGTAATTCAGAAGGTCAAGCTTTGGCTGTTCAACAAATGGCATTTCCCTTGACCAGAGAAACTGATCCCTGACTGATCATGTAACTCAGTTCACGCAGAGGGATAGAAGGGAAGGTTTCCCTGCACTTCTTGGAAGTTTCTTCATTCTTAAGACAGAGGCACCAGAAGAGGAACTTTCTTTTCCTCTAAGTGCCATCCTCTGTAGACATAAGGCCTGGGACACCATACCCACTTTCCTACTTCGAGGGAAATCAGCCTGGGGATGGTCCAACATAGAAAGGGGGACTAAGTTGGAAGAACAAAGAAACTGAGCAAGAACCACTAAGTTAAGGTAACTGAAACCCTTTTTCTAGATTTCCAATTATATGAGCCACTGAATTCTCTGTTCATGGGGTTCTTTAGGCAATACTAATGAAGAGGTCTGCCATTCCCTTCTCCAGTGGACCACGTTTTGTCAGAACTCTCTACCATGAACATCTTATTGCCAAATTCAGACTTAAATTGAAGAAAGTGTGGAAGCCACTAGACCATTTAGGTATGACCTAAATCAAATACCTTACCATTATACAGTGGAAGTGACAAATAGATTCAAGGGATTAGATATGATAGACAGAGTGCCTGAAGAACTATGGACAGAGGTTTGTGACATTGTACAGGAGGCAGGGATCAAAAACATCCCCAAGAAAAAGAAATGTAAAAAAGGCAAAATGGTTGTCTGAGGAGGCCTTACAAATAGCTATGAAAAGAAGAGAAGTGAAAGGCAAAGGAGAAAAGGAAAGATATACCCATTTGAATGCACAGTTCCAAAGAATAGCAAGGAGAGGTAAGAAAGCCTTCCTCAGTGATCAGTGCAAAGAAATAGAGGAAAATAATAGAATGGGAAAGACTAGAGATCTCTTCAAGAAAATTAGAGATATCAGGGAATATTTCATGCAAAGATGGGCACAATAAAGGATAAAAATGGTATGGACCTAACAGAAGCAGAAGATATTAAGAAAAGATGGCAAGAATAAATAGAACTATACAAAAAAGATCTTCATGACCAAGATAATCTTGATGGTGTGATCACTCACCAAGAGCTAGACATTCTGGAATGCAAAGTCAAGTGGGCTTTAAGAAGCACTACTATGAACTAGTGGAGGTGGTGGAATTCCAGTTGAGCTATTTCAAATCCTAAAAGATAATGCTGTAAAAGTGCTGCACTCAATATGCCAGCAAATTTGGAAAATGCAGCAGTGGCCATAGGACTTGAAAAGGTCAGTTTTTATTTCAATCCCAAAGAAAGGCAATGCAAAAGAATGCTCACACTACTCCACAATTGCACTCATCTCACATGCTAGCAAGGTAATGCTCAAAATTTTCCAAGCCAGGCTTCAACAGGGTATGAACCATGAACTTCCAGATGTTCAAGCTGGCTTTAGAAAAGGCAGAGGAACCAGAGACAGAATTGCTAACATCCGTTGGCTCATCAAAAAAGGAAAAGAATTCCAGAAAAACATCTACTTCTGCTTTACTTATTACACCAAAGTCTTTGACTGTGTGAATCACAACAAACTATGGAAAATTCTTCAAGAGATGGGAATACCAGAACACCTGACCTGCCTCCTGAGAAATCTGTATGCAGGTCAGGAAGCAACAGTTAGAACTGGACATGGAACAACAGACCAGTTCCAAATTGGGAAAGAGTATGTCAAGGCTGTATATTGTCACACAGCTTATTTAACTTTTATGCAGAGTACATCATGAGAAACGCTGGGCTGGAAGAAGCACAAGCTGGAATCAAGATTGCCGAGAGAAATACCAATATCCTCAGATATGCAGATGACACCATCCTTATGGCAGAAAGTGAAGAGGAACTAAAAAGCCTTTTGATGAAAGTGAAAGAGGAGAGTGAAAAAGTCGGCTTAAAGCTCAACATTAAGAAAAGTAAGATCTTGGTATCTTGTCCCATCACTTCATGGCAAATAGATGGGCAAACAATGGAAACAGTGTCAGACTTTATTTTGGGGGGCTCCAAAATCACTGCAGATGGTGACTGCAGCCTTGAAATTAAAACATGCTTGCTCCTTGAAAGAAAAGTTGTGACCAACCCAGACAACATATTCAAAAGCAGAGACATTACTTTCCCAACAAAAATCCATCTAGTCAAAGCTGTGGTTTTCCCAGTAAACATGTATGGATGTGAGAGTTGGACTATAAAGAAAGCTGAGTGCTGAAGAACTGATGCTTTTGAGCTGTGGTGTTGGAGAAGACTCTTGAGAGTACCTTGGACTGCAAGGAGATCCAACCAGTCCATCATAAAGGAAATCAGTCCTGAATATTCATTGGAAGGGCTGATGTTGAAGCTGGAACACCAATAGTTTGCCCAACTGATGCAAAGAACTGACTCATTGGAAAAAATCCAAACCTGGGAAAGATTGAAGGCAGGAGGAGAAGGGGATGACAGAGGATGAGATGGTTGGATGGTATGACTGACTCAATGGAAATGAGTTTGAGTAAACTCTGGGAGTTGGTGATGGACAGAGAAGCCTGGTGTTTTGCAGTCCATGAGGTTACAAAGAGTGACAGACAACTGTGTTAATAAACTGAACTGAAGTGAACTGAACTGAATTCTCTACTTTTAAACCACTTAATTGGGTTTAGTGTTATGTGTAGACAAAACCTCTGTATAGAACTTTCTTTTTTTGTCCTACAGCATGGTGCATTATTATTATTATTATTTGGTCCTAGAACATGGTGTTTTTTTCAGATGTATTAAGTCATATGCTTTCTGAAGATTCTTTCCAAATGTGAACAGATTTTTATATAAAAGTTTAAGAATTTTTTCTCCCCCATGTGGTACAATAGACTGAAAATTTTACATATGGTTGTTTTCACAACTGTTATAGATTCGTGAAAGAAAGCCAACCTTCAGCTTATTTATATAGAATGTAATCAGCAGATTCATTTGTTTCCTTATTACATGATCCTAATAAATCTTGGACATTCATTTGTCACATTCTCTGTAGAAAAATCACATATAAAAAAGTCCCTAAATAGTGTGTAGTTCATAGTAGGAACTCAAGGATTACTTTTGAGTGTATGACTGACTGACTGAATGAAGGTATTAATAACATATGTACCACCACAGTCCAGCAACCTGAAAGAATAATGTTGATATCTTTATAGTTTATCTTTTTAAAGGGACTGATTTGGTGGTTTATACAAACCATATATGTATGGTTTTATTTGGACTATACATAATACTTCCCTGAAATCATATCCTTTCCATGAAGTTTCCTACAAGGGACAGTAGCTAGAAATACCTCTGATTTTCTCATGTTTATGAAATGATGACTCATTTCCTTCCTTTTTCCTTTCCTGCCCTCCACATACCCTTTGTCACATTACACCACTTTCTGGTCACAAGTAGCCACTGAGATTCATGCTCTTGACCCCTGATGTATTCAATTTCTGAGATGGTTAGGGAACAAGGTGACTGGATGTTCAAAGTCACAAAGGGTTCTTTGCTTCATGCTGATTACTTTCTTATGTGAAATTCTCATGGGGCATCACTGGTGAATACAGTCCTCAATTTCATTTCAGCGTTCCGCATATTTGAGATCTTTCTCATTGAGTGGATATTTGTTTAGATCGCCTTGGGACTTCTTTTATTTAGACCACATTCCCTCTCTTTCTTTCTCCTTCTAAATGAACCTGATTCCTTTTGGGGACTCTGGAGGTTCTGCCATGATCAGAGTATGGCCTACAGATTTCTGTGTTCAAACCGTAGGGCTGAGAGAGGGGAAAAACATGGAGATTTAAGCTTCTCTCTTCCAAGGTTGATTTCTTTGGTTATAGTAGGAAAAGATGCTTTGGGTCAATTAGACAGTAAATTTATGTCTTTGTCACTACAAAAGTAAAGTTGGGACAAGTTCCAGTTTTATCCTAAGCATGTTGGAGTCTGAAAAACTCTAGGAAGTAAGAGGACAAAGGCAGTAATCTAGCACTGTACTACTATACCATTCATATGAGAATCAAATTTATGGTCTTCAACAAAGATTGGGGTACTTTCTTATCTGCAGGGACTGAGAACAACCTGTTGGCTTTCTATCTTTAAGGTATATATTTGTATTACTTCTTTTTTTTCCCTAAAAATACCATGGTGTCTCAAACCTGGTTTCCATTTATCAGTCTTTCTTCATGATGTCTGACTAAATTTCTTCCATTTCCCTCTCCTCTAATTGACTTTGTTATCAAGGAGAATTTTAGGACCTATTTATGGTGACCATGCCATTTAATATTGTTTACTAGTTTCTATCTGTAAATTATCCTTACATGAACTTCTGAGCCTCTAAGTCTCTTTCCACTGTTTTGGAGCAGAGACTCTTACTGGTGTAGTTCAATTCTTACTGTGAACAAGGTATGTATACTAGTCCTTGAAATTTTGACAGTGTCCTCCTTTTGGGACAGTGAGACGATCCTACTCAGAAATACTTGTTTTTAGGACTTTGAATCTATATAAACTCTCAGTGCATGGCCTTTCACGTAAATGGCAGCCCATCTTTCCCTTTACATTTATGCAACTCTGTACTGTTTCTATGACATGTTATAATGTGGTTCAAGTTTTCTTCTCTTGCACTGCTGAAGTTTGTGGTTGCATTTAGTTAGTCTATAGCAGAAGATTCAAGGCCTCTTAATTTAAGACTCTGGGTTGTGACTAATCCTGGGGATCCAGTTTAGCTGGTGGAGCTGTGGGTGGATCGCTTTAACAAAATGAGCAACTCAGAAGTTAACCTCTTCCTAGCACCCAGTTTCTATAGAAACCAGGTAGCTATGGAGGATGGGGAAACGATTAGATATAATTTAAGTCTGTGATTCCATGGGGAATTTTCTATAGATTTCCTATACTTGGTAAACTCACATACCATTGCCTAAGTTTGGTTCTCTGGTAAGTACTACAATTCTGAAGGCATTCCTCAAAAGTTGAAATCCCAGTTTCAGTGATATCTCTATGATATTCCTTTGAATTGCTGCTGTTGTTGTAATAATCATTTTGGTTGGGGGCTTACTGGCTCTGTCTTTTGTTCAGTTATCCAAGTAGTTTGACATATTCTTGGGCAGTGTGATCAGTTTAATTCATTACCTGTAAACCATGGTTGTCCAATACCACTCCAAGCCAACTGAATCTTTGAAGATAGGTTTTTTATATATTTATAATTTATTTATTTATTTTTTGAGTTTCTCGGATAATTCCAGTGTCCAATAAAGTTTAGGAATACCTATTTTGATTTAACATATAGCAGAGTGAAGGAGGATGTGGAAACCCACTCCATTATTCTTGCCTGGAGAATGTCCATGGACAGAGGAGCCTGGTGGGCTACAGTCCACAGGGTTGCAAAGAGTTGGTCACGACTGAGTGATTAAGCACAGCACAGCACAGAGTGAAGGAATTTAGGAGCAAAATCCTTGACAACTTCCACCTTCCACTCCATTATAAGAGGTTTATACACTCAATTCTACCTTAAATAAACCTAGGACTGACTGACTGAAATTGTATAAAGAAAAAAAAGATGGCAAATGGAATGTATAATGTTAATCACTGCAACTGGTTTTCTTCAAAGGGGCTGCCTGTGGTTGTACATACTGTAGCCTAGAGGAAGTTCCCCAGACTTTTTTTTTTTTTTTCCTAAATGTGATTTCAAAGTTTCATCTTCACAGAAAGCACAAAGAAAACAAATTCTGTACTCTCTCTCTCTCTCTCTCATTTATTCCTCCTCTAATTGTCTTCCTCTCCTCTCCCTCCCTCCCCAGCTGTCTAGCTCTGCCAGATGCCCTATGAGTCCTGGAGGGACCACATGAATACATGCCTTTTGATGCACAGAGCCATGGAAAAGTAGAGTCTTTTCTTTGTGTGTGTGGTATTAGATTCTGTGGGACATTTTTGGTGAGTGGAACTCTCCTGCTTCTATTGATTTGTTTCTTCTACTTTCCACACAGTTTTGAAGAATCAGTGTGCCCCGAAGCATTTCCAGTGAGAGTATGAACACTTCTCACTCCAAAAATTGTGAGTTCTTTGTCCATGTCCTCTCTGAGGACTGAGTGGAATCTAAAGGAACCCCACATATCTCCAAGGCCTCCAAGGCTTTGCTATTGTGTCCAGTGGAAAGATGAGAGAAAAACTGTGGTATATACTGGGGCAATGGAGCAAAACAGCATAAGATCTTAATAATTTTAAGATATACAATTTATACCCAAAGAACAACTTGCTGATACTTCTATATAGGTTAGGGTTGCTAGATTTAGAGGGAATAAGTACAGGACATCCAGTTAAATTTGAATTTCAGATAAATGATGTCTATTTCTCAGTATGAAGCCAAATTAAAATAAAATAGTAGGAGTATGGAATTCTGACAACTTGAACTATCAGGAAAATACTCCAGTGCTTGGTCAAATAAATGCAGTATATGGGGCATACTTATGCTAAAAATTCATTTTTTATTTATCTGACATTCAGTTTAACTAGGCATTCTGTATTTTTGTAACTAGGCAACCCTGAAGTTTAGATATTGGTTTAGTCGTTAAATCGTGTCTGACTCTTGTGACCCCATGGACTGTAGCCTGCCAGGCTCCTTTGTCCATGGGATTCTCCAGGCTAGCATACTGGAGTGGGTGGCCATTTCCTTCTCCAGAGGATCTTCCCAACCCAGGAATCAAACCCACATCTCCCGCATTGCAGGTAGATTCTTTAACAACTGAGATATGAGGGAAATTACCTAAATTCTCTTCTGAAAATTTGCTTCACTATTTACTCCAGGGTTGATCTTTTAAAAGTTTATGATGATATGTGCCCTCTATCTCAGAGGTTCTCAAAGTATGATCCCTGGGAACACATTAGAAATGTAAATTCTCAGGTTCCACCTCAGACCTATTGAAAACTTTATTCAGCAATTTTGTTTTGATAAGCCCTACAGGCACTTTAATGTACACTCAAATTTGAGAACTCTGGATCTGTCTCAACCCAAGTTGCCTTATTACCAGTATAACTAATGTTTACAAATCTGTATCCCCAAAGAAGCCAACTTAAAATAAAATAGTATGACTGTGGAATTCTGACAACTTGAACTATCAGGAAAGTACTCTCAGTGCTTGGTCAAGTAAATCATATAATAGAATCAACTTCTAATGATTAAAAATTCTATTTTTTAAAATACAACACACTACAAAATTGACACTCAGTAACTGAGTAGAACTGCTTTGTTATATGGAGAAGGCAATGGCACCCCACTCCAGTACTCTCGCCTGGAAAATCCCATGGTTGGAGGAGCCTGGTGGGCTGCAGTCCATGGGTTCGCTAAGAGTCAGACACGACTGAATGACTTCACTTTCACTTTTCACTTTCATGCATTGGAGAAGGAAATGGCAACCCACTCCAGTGTTCTTGCCTGGAGAATCCCAGGGACGGGGGAGCCTGGTGGGCTGCCGTCTATGGGGTCGTACAGAGTCAGACACTACTGAAGCGAGTTAGCAGCAGCAGCAGCAGCTTTGTTATAACCATAACCATTATTATCATTCTATGTGTATGCCATTCACATTCTCTGGTGAGAATAACCTATGCTATGGACTTATCTCCAAAAGGCAGTGCTTAATAGTGAACTATCACAGAAAATATTTAACTCTAATACACACTTTGCCTGAATGAATGAGACCCTTTAGGGCCTTGCCTTTTAATATCTAAGTTCCAGGAAGAGGCACCATAGCTAGCCCCAAGTTATGATTTCATTTTCATAAGGAAAAACATGAATCACTGAAAATAAACATAAGAGTTTAAATAAAATGTTGACTTCAATAAAGTGAATTTTCCTTTTTCTCTTTCTTTTTTATTTTTATTTTTTTAATTTTAATTTTTACTTTATTTTGCTTTACAATACTGTANACATATACATATATATATTTCCAGTGGTTAATGATATGTTTCCAAAATAGGCTTGTAAGCCTGATTTTGTCAAGAGTTGCACATATGGTGCACATCTACCCTGATTTCTTGGACAATGAGAGGGATGCATGGTCATAGGCAGTTGTAGTTTTGCCAAGACCTTAAGGAACTTATGGTGAAATCTTGCATTGATTATCAGAATTGATGTCTCTGGCTTTCAATTTTCCTGAATTTAGGATTTTTATGCAATATATCTACACCAATCTTTCAAAAGTATCAGAGGATTCCTGAGATTTCTCTTGGCCTCATCTCTATAAAAATTTCAGTAACCCTATATGTTGCCTGTATTCATTTCTTATGTCAGTTTTCCCAACTTTGCCATTAGGTTTCTTTTTCAGTGGGTGGCTATTGCCTAGATTAAAATATTTTATTATTAAAATAGTGTAACTTCATGCCAGTGATTTTTAAAAGGCTTCATACTCTCAGTATACAAAAACTCGTTTAATTTTAGGTTGTGTGTTCATAACGATCCAGTTAACCTAATCAAACACACAGGTCAATCAGAAATTATTTTAGAAGAGGTTTGATTACAAGTAACCATAACCTACTTGAGTTACTTTAGGAAAAAATGGAGATTTATTGTTAGGATATTAAACTATCTCCTAGAACCCAAGGGCAGAAAGTGCTATCAAGTCTCAGGAAAGATGATACAGGAAACTATAGAGTTGTCAGCATCTAAGGCACTTATTGTTTTAATCTCTTTTCCACTGAGACCATATGGTTTCTCGCCTGTTTTTCCAGGAAAAGCTAGTTCTTTCTCCAATTCTCTGCAGAATGGTTCTCTGTGCTTTTTTGTGTGTATATAGCAGACACATCTGGTTTCACATCTCTGTAGCTCATTAAAACCCTCTTTCCACACAAATGTGCAAAATTATTAAGAATTATTAGGTGTGGGAAGAATGTATTAATGTGCACAATTTTAAATAGAGCTCCATGATAGATTTTTATTACCCATCATAGAGAAGACATTTTGAAGTTTAGAGAAGATCAAATTTGTGATGAAAATATTAAAAGTAGTGGTGAGTATGAGGAATCTGGCCACATTTCTTGAGAAAGATGTGAGGACAAAATGAATGAACCAGCCTGAATCTTATTTATTGTCATAAAATACCAAGTAAAAAGTAATAGTTCTGACAAAGGTGATAAAAATTATTTGAAATGTGAATGTTTACTACTGGTAACACAGTGAACATATTCCATTATGTTTGAGGACACTCAAATTCTGAGTACACTCAAACTCAAATGCAGTTTTGAAATAAACAATGCACACTAGGAAAAAAAACTATTTTTTCTTAGCAAAATAGAAGGACAGACAAGTTTCCTGATTAGTCATGTATAGCATAACCAGGATGAAAATGCAAAATCCATAGCAGAGTTATTTATAGCTCTCATGTGTGCTCAGTCGTGTCCAGCTCATGAACTGTAGCCCACCAGGCTCCTCTGTCCATGGGATTTTTCTGAGAATACTGGGGTGCATTGTCATTTCCTCCTCCAGGGGATCTTCCCCACCTAGGGATCAAACTTGAATCTCTTGCGTCAGCTGCATTGGCAGGCACATTCTTTACTACTGAACCACCAGGGAAGCCCTCATTTATAGAGTAACACAAGGAAAGGCAAGAACTACTAACTCTGAAAGGCTAAAAATTCAATAAAAATTAGAAATAAAACATCTGTCCTGTTATCCTGTCATAGCTTTAAATTTTGTGTGTATGCAAGAGTAAGACTGTAGATTATTAAAAACTAGCATAATGTTTAAAGGCAATTATTTAAAATTGCTGCTTAATCTCCATTTAAAAATATTATTTGTGAGGTATTCATCAAAACATCTAGAAAATAAATGTTGGGAAAGATTATAATATGGTATTTTATAAAATGGCAGATTGTGGTAGCATTATGGCAATAGCCCCAAATAAGCTTTTATGCCAGAAAGTTGTTGCAGACTGATAGATACAACAGTCTATGCTGTATGAACAGCCTTATATATAATATTTTTCTTTCAAACAGTAGTGAACACAAGGGCATCCATTAAAATGTGTTGTTTTGCTAAACTTGACAATTCATGCAACTGAAGAAGATAATTTTAACCCAGTAGTGAGTTTGCGGTGAACTACAATGTGCGATGTAGACAGTGAGTGATTTGAATCTTCTGCTCAGAGATGTTTCTCTGGATTCAAGTGAGGATACCCAGAACAAAACATAAACTCCACTCCCAACAGTAAGCTCAAGGGAGCTCCTCTTCTTTGAAAAACTAGGGAGATTTTTTGAGAGCATTTATTGAGGTTATTAAATTTGTCAGCCATGATAATTAGGCCTGTACAGCTTGGACTTCTTTCTCAGAATGAAGTAACTATGGTTAGTGTTTTCTCAGAAAGTCCTCTTTTGTCTATATAGGTTGTCTGAGGGAATTAAAATTTTCCTGGAGTCATGAGATCTTATGAGTGTCTTGCTTTACAAATTATAATACCCTGAGATTTCTTTTTTTTTTTTTATGAACGACCAAATATCTATCTTTTCAAAAGGTGAGAATTACAATGGTAGGTGTGATTGCAATGGTCACAGAACTAGATCAGTGCAGTATCTACCTTGATCGAGATGAGTTGAATGTCTGTGATTATTTCTGAGCACCTTGGTTATAAAGTTATCCAGAGGCACTATACTAAAGGATAGTTGTTTTAGACACTCCCGAGAAGTACTAAGAAACACCTGATAAACTTTCTAATAATTCTTCCTAAGAAGACTGTATTCATGAGTGATTAAGAAGTAGATTTTGTTTTTACCTTTTTTTTTTTTTAACCCAAACTTGACAGTCAGAGGAAATTCAAGATATTGTTTAAGTTTGTTGAATGACAGTCATGCAGTTTTCATTAGGAATGATTTCTCAGTGTCCTGCTATATCAGAAAAGTCACTTCAATACCTTCTACAGTTTTAGAACACATACATGAGATGAAATTCTCAATGATAAGTCAGAACTAAAAATGAGATTGTCATATTGATCTTATTTTCATCTTAAATGATATTGAGCTGTTACTTTTTCATTCTTGACTAATCTTGTTTTATTCTTATCTTTGAGGAAATTATTTTGAATTGTTTTAAGTTAATTAGGTTCAGTATTACAGATGTTTATTCTATGCTACAATTTCTATTTGATAACATCACTTATTTTCATCTTATTTATTTTTTATGGTTATAGTCTATTTATAACAAGTAATAGTGATTTTTCAGTGCTGTATCAATAGTTTTGTTAAAAAATAAACATGTTAAAGGTAACTTCATTGATAGAAAAGTGTAAGCAAATACCATTCATGTGCTGATATGAAAAAATCATGAAGACAGAAATATAAAACACTGAAGTTTTGAAAACATTGGTGAAGATTTTTAATTTGTGAATATTTCCTGACAGCCAGATTTATCTGATGTAACAATTTGGGAGAAATGACAAGAACTTTGGAATTAGACAGGTGATGGCTCAAATCTCAGTGCAGCCGGAGACTGGCTCGGCAAGTAACTTAGATAATATTAGCCTCAGTTTTTCCATTTGTAAAATGATAATTATTTTCAAGAGGGTTGCTGTGATAATTAGAATTAACCTGCCAGGCTCTTCTGTCCGTGGAATTTTCCAGGCAAGAACGCTGGAGTGGATAGCCATTCCCTTCTTCAGGGGATCTTCCCCACCATGGATTGAACCCAGATCTCCTGAATTGCAGACAGATTCTTTACTATCTGAGCCACTAGGGAAGCCCATATGTTAAAGTACCCTGGTTCAATAAGTGATAGCTAATTTTCAGGCAGCTAAGAAAACTTAAGTTTTTAAGTATTTTTAACAAATTTAATGTGTTTGGCCTCTGTATATTCACTTTATAAACATTGAAGTTTAGTTGATTTACAGTGATGTATTCATGTCTCCTCTACAGCAAAGTATGCATACATTCTTTTTTATATTCCTTTTCATTATGGTGTATCACAGGATATTGAATATAACTCCCTATATATTCACTTTTTGATGTCAGAATTAAAAAAATTAAAGACTTGGTGTAAGATCCCTAGATTTTAGAAAGGCTTTAGAATGAGATAGATGTGTTTAATATAATAAAAAAAAAATGTTAGGATAGTGAAAAGTGAATATGGTCTTAAGAATGTTCTCCCACAGGACTTAAAATACGATGTAATATCTAGGTTAGCTGTGATAATCAATTGCAGATAAACTTAAATCTTGGATTGAACCAAGAAATGGAAACCAAGAGCTTGACATTCAATCTTAACTCTGAAATTGAACTTTGGTTTCAATGTCACAGTGATTTCAAAGAGGCTCTTTGTTTCTGTGTCTAAAGTAGGTAGTAACTCACAGGAGCATCATGCAATTTCTTCTCTTCTGTTTCAGCACTAGCCGTGTCACCACTCCCCCCTTCAGGGTAGTGTACAAATAAGGAACTCTTGACAATCACTGTAGAATTCTAGTAGAAGCAACAACAAAGCCTTTCACTTTTGTAGCCCAGGCTTTGGTTCCACCTTGAAATTTAAAGGAACTCATATTTATTCTGTCTGGATATTTATAACATAAATTTTATAAACCTTGAGCTTATGAAATGGGCCCCAGTGGCAGACATATTATACTTGTTATTTCTTAGGTGAAATTTTTATAGTCCTAAATATTATGGGAATACTCTACTCTGTAGTGTGGGCTTGATATTACTGATGACAGCTTCCAGGCCAGGTTACATTCTTTATTCATCTAACAAACATTTATTTGGCCTGAACTCTTGGGGATCAAGTGACTGTACCACTAGCCCTGAATTGAATCTTCCTGTGATATGTGAGGTGAGGCAGCTAATTAGACCAGTGACCACAGGAGATGGGATCCATGTGGGTGGCCTCTGCTTAGCTCTCTGGCTTTGTCTTGACACCAGACTGGCCTTTTGTCCTAGAGCCTGTGAGTCACCAGGGCTGACTGCCACATTCCTCTGAGGATAGTCTTTCCTCATTAGAAGCAACACCAGGGCGATCACCCACCTGAGGATATGGTTATGTCACCCCTTATGGCTTCACTTATTAGAAATCCCACATAAGGGGACTGAGCTCCAAGCATGGCCCTAAGACAGCCCTAGCTCTCTCTCAGAGAACACAATGTAGAGAATAAAATGTTTTAAAGACACCACCTAAAATGCAAGAGAGTATTATAGGTGGAGGGTTTTTGTGAAGTGATTTCATCATTCCCACACAGCAAGCTTTTTGTAAATCACCTTAAAAATCTTTTTTTTTTTTTTAATTCTACTCTCAGCTTCTCAGAGTATCTTCATTCTCTCTCTTCTATCCAAACATTTTCTAAAAGCTGTTTTTTCCTTTTCTGCTGTCCGAAGCAACCTCACTTTCCTCTCAGCTCACTTACCCATCTCAGCAAGTGTGGCATAGTTGGCAGCTGATCTAGGGCTTCCTGTATTTTTTGCTTTTAAGCACATGGAAGCCTCTTCCCACCATAAGTACTGTGATTGGGTTTTACTTGATGCCCTAGGAAGACCGACAGGGGCAGGTAAATAATTCCGCAGAAGGAAGTGAGATGTTGTTCTTTAGTCACTAAGTTATGTTCAACTCTGTGACCCCATGGGCTGTAGCCCGCCAGGCTCCTCTGTCTATGGGATTTCCTAGGCATTCAAGAATACTGGAGTGGGTTGCTATTTCCTTCTCCAGGGGATCTTCCTGACCCAGATGATTAAACCCACATCTCTTGGTTGGCAGGAGGATTCTTTACTACTGAGCCACCAGGAAAGCCCAGGAAGTGAAATAAGCAAGAATAAGCACGTGATTAAAACACACCAGTCATTCCTCACGAGTAGACTTAACAGTGAGAATGTGAGGGCATCATACTCGTTGATCCTAGAGAGATAGACCTCTGTGAAGACCTTCCATACTAGAGCAAACTGTGTGACCTTATCTTCAAAACTATCAGAACCATTAAAGAACCTGAAGCAACATGAGGGCACATCATGAGATTTGGGTTTTAGAATAATTATGAGGCTTTCATGCTGAGAAGGGACTGGACCTGTGGAGATCAAGACCAGAGGCTCTTTTTTGTTTTATTTTGTTTTCTTTTTTTGTGTGTTTGTTTGCCTTTGTTTTAGCATATAATAAGACAATTCCTCCACAATTATTCTCAAGTTTATAGGTTTTGGTTTGTGTATATCTTTATTTATTCATTCAACAAATGTTTGTTAAATGCTTACTGCATGCCTGGTACTATCCTAGGTTCTGGGGTTGCCTTTCTGTCCCTAACCATTTCCTGGAGTTTGCCTAAGTTCATGTCCATTGAATCAGTGATTCCATCCAACCATCTTATCCCCTGTCACCCTCTTCTTTTGCCTTCAATCGTTCCCAGCATTAAGGTCTTTTCCAGTGAGTTGGCTCTTTCATCAGGTGGCCAGAGTATTGGAGCTTCAGCTTTAGCATTAGTCCTTCCAGTGAATATTCCGGGTTAATTTCTTTTAGGATTGACGGGTATGATCTCCTTGCAGTCCAAGAAACTCTCAAGAGTCATCTCCAGCACTACTTTGAAAGAATCAACTCTTCGGTGCTCAGCCTTCCTTATGGTCCAACTCTCAGATCTGTACATGACTACTAGAAAGACCATAGCTTTGACTATACACACCTTTGTTGGCAAAGTGATGTCTTTTTAAAAAAATAAACTGTCTAAATTTGATGTTTATTGGCATACTGACTGTCAAAAGTATCTTTATATTTTCATTTGATAGGGAGGGAATATGTAGAATAGATATGACTAGTATTTACATGTAATAACTGGGTAATAAGCAACCTCTCCCCTCTTAAGTCTCAGTAACTTCTAAAAAATATTTGTGTTTTTGCTCAGGCAACACATTAGTTGGCTATAGGTCAGCTGCCATTAATCTGGTCCTTATGTCTTTTCTTCGTGGGACTCAGACTGAAGGAATCAGTGTTATTGGGAATTGGGAAATGAGCAAGCACTCTAGGTGAATCAAAATTCTCCCTGAAGCTTCTGCTCAGAACTGGTGCATGACCACCTTTGCTTACATTCCACTGCCCTAAATAAGTCACATGTCTACATTAGGCATTATGGCCGTAAATATAGAAGGAGTAAATCTTTGGAGACAAGATTAAGGAATAATACACTTAATGTTTGGCATACGGCAAATTCTTTATAAGTGTTGTATGCTCAGTTGCTCAGTTATATCCTACTCTCTGAAGCCCCATGAAGTGTAGCCCACCAGGATCCTCTGTCCATGGAATTTCCCAGGCAAGAATACTAGAGTGAGTTGCCGTTTCCTGCTCCAGGGGATCTTACTGACCCAGGGATCAAACTTGGGTCTCCTGTGTCTCCTGCATCTGCAGATGGATTCTTTACCACTAGTGCTACCTGGGAAGTCTTATTATTATAAATGATAGTAATTATTATTCTTTCTCTGTACATAGCATGCAGAATCCCATCTCTGGGTCAGTGTTACTACCTACTTTATCCTTCCTCTATCCAAGCAGTAGAAAACTGTTCAGCCTATAACTAAGCTTGTTGAATGGTGTCCCCATAAATTAGGACCTTAACATCAACTTGGATCCCTAGTGATTCTCAACATTTTCCTTTTTCCTGCTTTAGTTTCCACTTCCACTCCCCTCAATGTCTATTTCAGACCTTCCCCATTTTCTTCCAGGTTACCAGAAAACCTTCTTCCACCTGTCCCTGTGCAGATAACTTGCCCACTTGACAAATATAAATGGGAAAATTGAACCCATTAGGTGGGATCTCCTTGACATTTCTTGGCTTGTCCAACCAACCTACAAATTTGGCAAAGTGCATTCTCATCCTTATTGCTCTTCAAGTGGGCACCAATGGTTAGATGTGTTTTTCTATTCAAGGCCGACTTCTTCATATGCAGAATATGTACATATATGTATATATATGTATATATACACACACACAATTATATATATATATACACATATATATTTCTGCCTTCTTTTATAAGTGATCATTTAACCATCCCTTATTTTCTCCTGCATTTTCACCTTTTTTCCTTATTCTTTTCCTAAAGAATATTTGAAACATTTCACATTCACCTTCATAACTCTCTTACTACACAGTATTGTACTGTGGATATGATAAATGTTTCATACGTATTTGTTGGATGAATGCACAGTAACCCCTAGAAGCTTCTAGCAGTCAGCACTGTCTTCTCAGGGTCACGCAACTTGCTGCCACCCCTCCCTCTAGCCTTAAATTCTGTACATAAAGTTGACTTTGTGAATGGCTATGGTCTGCTGCACCACTGATAAACAGTTAAGATCTGTACAGCAGTTACTGTGTCATAGACACCGTTCTGAGTACTTTACATCTGTTAACAAATTTGATATTTGTAACAACTCTGTGAAGTAGGTTTACTATTATCCCTAGTTTATACCCCAGGATATGCAGAGACTGAGGGCTTATTAATTTACAGGTGCTATGCTCTTTTCTATATGAGTATGTAAAGAAATAAAATAAAATATAGACAGATAGACATAAATATAAATCTAATCTGGTGCTAGCTAGTAAACAGTCAAGGCTTAGTGTTGTCTCCTAGATTTTTCCTGAGAGTCAAAAGTATCTCTATATTTTTATTGGATAGGGAGGGACTATGTAGAATAGATATGACTAGTATTTACATGTAATAACTGGTTAATAAGCAACCTCTCCCCTCTCAAGTCTCAGTAACTTTTAAAAAACTTTTGTGTTTTTGCTCAGGCAACACATTAGTGGCTATAGGTCAGCTGCCATGAATCTGATCCTTGTGTCTTTTCTTTCTGGGACTCAGAAATAAGTCTGTAATTAGTAGCCTGAAGGAGCCAGAAGTTAGCAGAAATTATCACTTAGCTGGTTGTCTTCCTCAGAATATAAATGAAACACCCTTCCCCCTGCATCCTTGTTGGCTCCTGATGAAGCTTAAGTGTGTAACTCTCCTGCTGTACTCATTCTGCCCTTGCCACAGCAACTGAAGAATGCTATTCTCTGCTTTTGGAGGTATCTTCAGTTCAGTTCAGTTCAGTCATTCAGTCGTGTCTGACTTTGCGACCCCATGGACTGCAGCACTCCAGGCCTCGCTGTCCATCACCAACTCCCGGAATTTACTCAAACTCATGTCCATTGAGTCGGTGATGCCGTCCAACCATCTCACCCTCTGTCGTCCCCTTCTTCTCCTGCCCTCAGTCTTTATTTCTTTTCCAATGAGTCAGTCTTCCCATCAGGTGGCCAAAGGATTGGAGTTTCAGCTTCAGCGTCAGTCCTTCCAATGAATATTCATGACTGATTTCCTTTAAGATGGACTGGTTGGATCTCCTTGCAGTCCAAGGGACTCTCAAGAGTCTTCTCCAATACCACAGTTCAAAATCATCAATTCTTTGGCACTCAGCTTTCTTTATAGTCCAACTCTTACATCCATACATGACCACTGGAAAAACCATAGCTTTGACTAGATGGACCTTTGTTGGCAAAGTAATGGCTCTGCTTTTTAATATGTTGTCTAGGTTGATCATAACTTTTCTTCTAAGGAGTAAGCATATTTTAATTTCATGGATGCAGTCACCGTCTTTTTTGAAAAAGATAGTGAATCACATTTTTTAAAAAGCAAGTGGTCCACATGGGAAGCTAACATTTTTGAGTTTCTCTAGACTTAATAAATAGATACCGTTTTTTTCCTAGCAAAATTCTGTCCATTTTAGACATTCTTCATTATGTACATAATATTGAAACCTGAAAAACCAGGTTTTTATGAACCTAGAATTATACCAAATATGGAGTCCTAAAATGTGTAACTTATTTATAATGTTTCTATCATTTTGAAAGGAGTGGTATTTCTCTGAAAATTTACTCTTACAATCTTCCCATTTTAGGGAAAAGTCATATATATTTCTTCTGCCATTTTCAAGCTCCTTTCCTTCTTTGCTTAGGTATCTTTAAAAAAAGATTCTGTAGAGTATTAATAAATTTTAAAGTTGGGGAAAATCATAGATGAAATATTGTTGCTTTAATCAGCAGCCTCTTTCAATTGCAAATGACACAAATATAAACATTCCAGGAATGATTAAGCAAAGTGAAATGTACTTGAGTACCTCACAGAACCCACTGGTAAGAACTTGGCAGCTTGGCGAGAAACGAAAGTCCAATAAGCATCTCAGTCAATGCCTGGATGCCCTCTATCACTCAACTCCATTGCTTTGCTGTTTGGCTCTGTGCTCCTCTCTCACCGTCGACCAGTGTCATGGTGGAAATGTGGATAATGACAGCATCTAAATGTTCTGACATGGAACAACAGACTGGTTCAAAATTGGGAAAGGAGAACGTACATTGTAAAAAAGGAGACTGTACTTTGTCACTGGGCTTACTTAACCTATATGCAGAATATATTAACAAAATGCCAGGCTGGATGAAGCACAAACTGGTATCAAGGTTGCCATACCTGGTAACCTCAGATATGCAGAAGACACCAGCTTATGTCAGAAAGCAAAGAGGAACTAAAGAGGCTCTTGATGAAGGTGAAAGAGGAGAGTAAAAAAGCTGGCTTAAAACCCAACATTCAAAAAACGAAGATCATGGCATCCAGTTCCATCACATCATGGCAAATAGATGGAGAAACAATGGAAACAGTGACAGACTTTATTTTCTTGGGCTCCAATATCACTGCAGGTGGTGACTTTAGCCATGAAATTAAAAGATGCTTGCTCCTTGAAAGAAAAGATATGGCCAACCTAGACAGAGTATTCAAAGCAGAGACATTACTTTGCTGACAAAGGTCCGTCTAGCTAAAGCTATGGTTTTTCCAGTAGTCATGTATGGATGTGAGAGTTGGACCATAAAGAAAGCTGTGCACTGAAGAACTGATGCTTTTGAACTGTGGTGTTGGAGAAGACGCTTACGAGTCCCTTGGACTGCAAGGAGATCAAACCAACAAATCCTAAAGGAAATCAAGTCTGAATATTCATTGGAAGACTGACGGTGAAGCTGAAACTCCAATCCTTTGGTCACCTGATGCGAAGAACTGACTCATTGGAAAAGATCCTGATGCTGGGAAAGATTGAAGGCAGGAGGAGAAGGATATGACAAAGGATGAGATGGCTGGATGGCATCATTGACTCAGAGGACATGCATTTGAGCAAGCTCCAGGAGATGGTAAAGGATAAGGAAGCCTGGTGTGCTGCAGTCCATGGAGTGGCAAAGGGTCAGACACAACTGAGCAACTGAACAACAACAAAAAATGTTACTGCCAAAGCCAGCAGAGAGATACTGTGCTAACTCTTTTTCCTCAATTTAAACCAAATAGATAACAAAGAAACAAAATCAAAAAGAGGAAAGGGACTACTCATTGGCTCAGTTTGGGTCAGATGCTACTCACAGAACAGTCAGTACTGGCCAGGAGCCAGTGTCATGTAGCAACTTGTGGCTTATTTGCAGTAGGATTCGGCACTTCCTCCTTTTTGAGGCTCATCCGTCACTCGACTTCCTGGACACCATTTTCCCTCTGTCCTCTATCTTTCTGAAAGCCTGTGCTCTGTCTCATTGCCTGTTAAAGCTCTGTGTAGAACAGAAAAGCACGTTAAGCCCCTTCATCACAAGAATTGCCTGGAGTCATTGAATACAGTCCAGGTGAGAATCAAAGAGAGAAACAGGTGAGCTATCTTGGATGTACACCAAGGTAAGTCCTTTTCATTCTAGCAGTTTGCATCCTGTGTACGGAGCTCTTTGCAGGCAACTGCCTTCAGCAGGAAGCCCCTTTCCTTGTCAGTTTACCAAAGCTGTATTGTAACTAATTTTTAAACCAGGCACCCCCATGTGCTACTCATCTCTAGCCCAAGCACACCTTTCACATCTTTTAATCACATAATACTTTGCCTAACTTGCCTGTGTACAGTTGGGAAATGTCATGACTCTTACTCTCTATCTCATTGATTAACTGAGATTACTTCTTTTCCTCCCTTTAAAACTTCCGTGGCTGAGCAAAATCTTCAGAGGTAGTTTTGGGGAGACATTGAATCCTCTATATCCCCAGAGTGCCAGCATTCTGATTAAAGATACCTTTCCTTTCTATCCACATTTTTTTCTTTAGGATAAAAAAAATTATTTATCTATTGTTATGTTGGGTTTTCATTGCTACTCTTGGGCTTCTCTTCACTGCAGTGTGTGGGCTTCTCCTTGTGTTGACCTCTCTTGTTGCAGAGCACAGACTATAGGTACGTGGGCTTTGGTAGTTGCAGTACTTGAGCTCAGGAATTGCAACTCACAGGCTCTAGATTGTGGGCTAATTTGCTCTGTGGCATGTGGAATCTTCCTGGACTAGGGATTTGAACCCATGTCCTCTGTATTGGCAGGAAGATTCTTAGTCACCATACCATCAGGGAAATCTTATATCTGTAAATATTGATCTGATAAGTTGCAAGCAGTGAGGTCCAATTCATTTGATAACACTTACATTGTCAAAGGTAGCTCCCTATCCATCTTAAAGCAAAATCTTCTCCATTGAGAAATTCTTTCTGTACCCAAAGAACTTCTGGTCACTCTTCATATGTTTATTTTTAAATTCATATGTTATGTATAATTATGTATATGTGTGTACATATAAATATATGTATTCAACTAGGTTTTCTGTGATTTTCTAGGAAATTGTGCAATATAAAAAGAAAGATGAAGCTAAACAACTAGAAACAAAAAATGAAGCCCAGTAGAAATGAAGAAATTCAAGAACTGGAAAAGAACTTAAAGCAAAGCAAAAAAACAAAAGAAATAAAAATCCAACATACATATACCCTGATTATTAGAATCAGAGAGAATTAAGAGGATGTAACCACGATAAAAGAAAAAAGAAAAACATGAACAACATACTATGAAAAAGGACTTTTAGGGATCAAGAAGAGCTATTAGCAACTTAAAAATGCATTTGCCAAGAAAATAATTTAAAAGTAAGTAAAAGATTATATTTGGAAAATCAGTTAGAATGTGGTTCAAAAATTTAAAAAATATATAAGAAGGGTAGAATCTCAACCTAGGATCCAGTGTCTGAATAGCAGAAGTAAAATAAAAGGAGAGTGAAGAACTCAGAGTGAAGAAGCTATCAAAAAACAGTACAAAGACATTTTGCAGAGTGTAAGGAGAGGCATCATAAATTCTGTTAAAAGGGCCAATATGTGACTGAGCGTGATAACCCCAAAAGATCCATATCTAGACACATCAATATAAAATTTTAGTACCTCAAGGATAAAAATGAGATAGTTAAAAAATTTTAGTGAGGGAGAAGCAGTTAAGCTAGAAAGCAATGACAGATTGGTCTAAGACTTTTGATTTGCATTCTGGTGATAGAAAATAGAGGAATGATGCCTTCACAATCTCAGACTGAAGACAAATCCTTTCCCATCTGGAACTCTAAACTCAGCTAGAATGCTATTCAAGTGTGATGGCAGAATATAGCCATTATCTGAATAAGAAAATTAATGTCAGATACCCTTTCTTTAGAAATCTCCTGAGGAGGTACATTAACAAAATAATGGTGTTGACGAAGAAAAAGAATGACTCAGGAAACAGCTTCTACATCAGAAAACAATGAAAGATAAGAAGAACCAGCATTAGTGGCTTATGGCAGCCCAGAGGGCTAGCATTCAAGACTGGAGAAGGGTGGAGGTGGCGGCAAAGAGGTCTCTGAGGAAAAGAATGAGACTTTATAGAATTAATAGTAGGATGGAGAACTTGGGAAAAAATGTAGGCATAAACGTTTATAATCAGCCCTTCCCCAGTTAAAGCATGGAGTAACTAGGGGCAGAGACTATGCAGTGAGGAAAATAGTTCTCAATGGGCTGAAATCTAGATAACTAATGCTAATTTCTATGGTCAAATGAGACCAATAATGAAACTGACATCATGTTTCACCAACCACTTTTTGAGGAATGGCTCTCAGTTTTATACCAGGATTGGTTCCAGAAGCACACATAGTCTCTTTCCCTGAGGAAATTACAATCTGGTAGAAAATCAAGATACAAATGAGTCAATATGGCTTGCTTCCAAAATTTAGAGGCGACCTAATGTGGAGCAGGGCTTGGCCTATGAACCATATGTTCAGAGCACATTTGTAGAGCTGGGAGGATACCCCTGTGGTAGGTCAAAACTTATGAACTAAGTTCTCTCTCTTTGGCCACTCCTGTCCTCAATTTAAAGCAATGTAGCCATGGAATAAAAACGGATGTACATCTCTTCTTGTCCCTGGAAATAACTGCTTTGCTATTATAGCTCTCATTTTCCATTCAATGCCAAGGTTAACTGCCCTGATCACAAGAAATGCATTTCTTCTTTCCAGGGTCTTCATCAATCTAGTTGCTGGAAAAGCATCAGTTTAGGTCTGAATCCAGCACTGTATCTCATGGGGTACCAGTTTGGCTCCCTATGAAGAGAAATGGTCCTCTGACAGTTCAGACTGCTTTACCCCAGCTCAGTGCCTCCGTCATTCAGTTCCCATTTTCTCCATGTGATTTTTGTTTATGATATAGACTGATTGATTTAACATATGTCTATACATTATTTGTTCTTCTCTCTTTTCTTGACTTGGTCTGCTTCTCCAGACTGACATATGTTTGGCCTATACTATTTGTTTCTCTTTCTTATTTTGTCTAGTCTCTTCTTGCCCTTCTCTGTCTTGTCTTCTGTTCTATTTTCATTCATTCATTCAGAAATATTAGGTACTGCAGTAGGAATGAGGATAAAAAGTGAAATGGTTCTTATTCTTAAATATTTCACATTCTTTTGGGGACAATTAAGTGGAAGAATGGATGACTCATAAGCTAGAAACAAGATTTCTGGGAGAAATATCTACAGCCTCAGATATGCAGAGGATACCACTCTAGTGGTAGAAAGTGAACAGGAACTTAAGGGCCTCTTGATGAAAGTGAAAGAGAGAGAATGAAACTGCTGGCTTGAAACTCAACATTCGAAAAACAAAGANACAGCTGTTCCTGAGAATTTCTTATGGAGCCAGGCTGGGCATCTCCCTTTAGAGATGGATAGTCAGAGGGTACTGTTTTGTCTTTCTGATCTGTTAAAACTGTGTCCCTGTATCCAGAAGAGATCCTTGGAAGTTGTGCAGTTCCTGAGCCTTGGTACTCTCTCCTCGTTTGTCATTGCCATTCATTCATTTATTCATTAATTCATTCTGTTAAAATAGATTGAGAGTTTGCAATGTGTACACTCTGGGATACCATGGGAAAAACACCAGTCATGGTCTTTAACTTAATGCAACTGACTTTATTAAATTCAAAATATTAAAGTGTCATCAGTCAGTGAAGTTGCTCAGTTGTGTCTGACTCTGCGATCCTATGAACTCCTCCATCCATGGAGTTTTTTTTTTTTTATAAATAAGAGCCAGCTTACTGGAAGGGGAAGATACTGTTTTAAAGATGTTAGCAAGGATGCTTACCTTCTTCAAAATACATATAGAAAATTAAAATCAATTTTATTTAAGTGAATTGGAGTTTAGATCTATTTACATTGTTCAAGGATGAAATTAATATAAACTGTCTTCCATAAGTTAAATACCAATGTGTGTTAATAATGATTATTTTTAAAAATCTATTAAGAATTCTTGAAGAAACTATGATTTTGCTTAAGGTAACTTGTAAAACTTATAAGAAATATATTATTTATAAATATTCAAATAAAATAAATACATAATAAATATTTTTAGGTTCTTGTGCATGGTTTTGAGACAGTTATCACTCTAATATGAAATGTGTAGCAAAAATAGTTTAGTGTTGGACAACTGGCAGTTCTCATAGATTTTGTCTGTAAACTTACTCAGAATTATGTATAAACTCTATAAAATTAGGATGGGTCTACAGGGTTTAACAAATCCAGTCACCTTTCGTAGGTCAAAAAACTTAATTTCCATGTATGTAAACATAAAAAAGATACTCTCCAGAAGCCACCTACCTTTAACCCTTATATCTAAAAATCTTCCTTTTAAAATTTTGATTCCTAGCAGGTATGTGAGGCTGAGTTGACCTTGACTTTTTATGTTCAGCTATGAATTATGGGGTTGTTAACATTGTCTCTCATTTCCACCTAAGTTGTACTATCTGGAATTTTGGGGGTTAATTTGACACCAGGAGTCCTCCTCACAATCCTAATGCAATTGCTTTTAAATGTAGAATCTGTAAATTTTTTGGAGAAAAGAAAATTTCTCCTACAAAAGTCAAATGACATCAAACAACAGTAAGCATATATATTATAGATCAATATTTTCCAAAAGAGCTGAATGACCTCCAGGGAGTTCTTTAATATACAGTCTTCGAGAACTAAAATTTATTTTGCTTTTATTCAATGTTTGTCTACAAAAAGCTTAATATAAGTCATTTATCAGTCATTTTAGTAACTGCCTTACAGTGAAGTACTGCTATGCAATTTTAATTTTCCTTTTTACATTTGATCTAAAATTGAATTTTTCAAGTGAGATTTGCTAATGTTGGTACCATAACCACAGTTTGAAAAAAATCATGTTTGTGTACATAAGTGGTATGTACATTACCTCTAACTGTGGTGGTAAATAAGCAATGAAGTAGTTTCTGTACCCAATTTCATCAGTAATTAAATTGTAAATTAATTAATTTGAGTATTTATTTGGCCAGGGCTGGGGTTAGATGGAGGGATACTGCAATAAACATGGGAGTTTATTCTACAATACGAGTCAGAAAAAGGGTCAGAAAATAAACAACTAAATAAATAAGAACGTAAAGGCACATAACCAAGGAAGCGCAAGTTAGTAAGGCTTAATGCAAAATTTAATGGAGCCACATGGTAACCTTATCTACATATGAGACTTTTAAGAGTTATTTATTACAGGACACTAAAATAAAACTTACTTTAGTAGATGGGTAACTGGCAGAATTTTAGTTAAATCTGGAGTCTGATAATCATGAACCCACAACAGAACCTTAAAGTCACGAATATAATTTTGAAAAGCATGCTAACGTGAATCGGCATTCATTCTCTACATCAGTATAACTGAAGTGAAAACAAGGAAACATATTAAACGCAGAAACAGACCTGAGGCTACATTTCACTAATAGTAATCCCAACTTCTGCTATCTGTTTTAGTACATCAGTATCGTCTGTCTCACTGAATTAATGTTTTAATTGTGTTGGATTTTTAGTTGGTTTATATTTAATTTGTAATTTTGGTTTTATAGTTGTACAAGAACTCTAAGTGTGAGATGTTTACACATTGTCCTGTAAATATTTATGAATTAATATCATTTATGTAGAAACTAGAGGTTCCTGATATTAGTTTCTTTAATAAGAAATATTAATAAAATATTGATAACATTTGGTGTTGCTAACGTTGCGGAATGGCACTTTCATAGATTGAAGAAGAAATGAGTTGCTACAAACTTTTAGGAGAACAGTCTGACAGAACTATTGATATTCAAAGGGTTTTCATCATTCAGCGCACTTTTGGGAACCTATTCATCAGAAATAATAGTATCTACATGTGTGGATTTATGTATAAAGATGTTCATTGCAGCATTTCTGGTAGTACCTCAAATCAAACTCTCAAATATTAGCAAGCAAAATTTAACAATGTAGAAAATAAAAGAAATAGTTTATGAAAAACGGAGCATTATCCCAGGATTTTAAGGTTCGTGGTCTTATTTCACTTTATTCTTTCATGAATGTCCAGTAGAGTCTTCCAGAGACTATGTAATGTGTAAGGAGACAGCAATTCTGACAGTTCATGCGATTTGTGCTTGTGTGGTCTAGTGTTTCAGTTTATAATAAGGAAATAACTGATAGAACTCTCACACATAAAGACTTTTTTGAGGTCCTCAATTTTTCCTACTATAATATTTTAGTGTTTTCTAAATTTAAAAGTAACATCCAGAATTTTCTAATCATTTTTACTGCTAGTGTTTGTGACTCTAAAACTTCTNAATGTGTAAGGAGACAGCAATTCTGACAGTTAATGCGATTTGTGCTTGTGTGTTCTAGTGTTTTAGTTTATAATAAGGAAATAACTGATAGAACTCTCACACATAAAAACTTTTTTGAGGTCCTCAATTTTTCCTACTATAATATTTTATTGTTTTTTAAATTTAAAAGTAACATCCAGAATTTTCTAATCATTTTTACTGCTAGTGTTTGTGACTCTAAAACTTCTGTTTTCTTTCGATCAATTGACTTTTAGTGACTTAGCTTCCTTTCGGGATTTTCTGATTAAAAATATTCTTTAAAAGTATATTTATTAGAAAACATTTCAAACACATTTATAAGTAGAGATAATAATATAACAGAGATGCTGATGTCAACAGCTCACTTCTAATAAATATTGCCCAAGTTTACTTCAGATTTTTTTTAATCAACTTTATATTTTGGAACCCTTTTTGATTTACAGAAAAATTGGGAACATAGTACAGAGAGTTGTTCCCATGGTCTCTGCACCAGTTCCCCTAATCATTTTTCATTAGTGTGGTACATCTGTCACATGTAATAAACCAATAGTGATATATTACTCTATGTATAGTTTGTATTTTAGTCAGATTTTCTTAGTTTTTTTTTTTTAATTTAACCTAATATGCTGCTTTATTTATTTATTTATTTTGTTTGTTTGTTTTTGTCCTAGATCCCACCCAGGATACCACATTTCATTTAGCTTTCACTTCTTATTATGCTCCTCTCTTTTGGGGGAGGAGGGCATGCCATATGGCATGCAGGATCCCAGTTCCAGGCCAGGGAAGGAACTCCATGCCCCCTGCAGTGAAGCATGGAGTCCTAACCAGTGGATGGGATTTTTTGCATTGTGCTCCTCTTGGCTGTGACAGTTTCTCCGACATTCCTATGTTTTGGTGACCATGAGGATTTGAAGAATACTAGTGGTGGGTTTTGAAGGATTCTCTTCAGTTGGAATTTGGCTAATATTTTATTCATGACTAGACTGGAGTTACATGGTTTTGAGACAAAGCCCAGAGAGATGAGGCATCACTTTTATATCATCATATCAAAGTATTTACTATCTGATTTATCACTTGTGATTCTCACCTTCATCACCTGGTTCAGGTGGTACTTGCTGTTTCTCTGATGTGAATCATTCCTTCCTCCCCCAACTTGGCACACTGTAGTCTGAACCTTGAGCAACTGTAGACAGATGTGCTGAAAAGCATCAACAGTAGACACAGAAGTTCTGAAGCAGAGACCAATGGACCCAGGAAAGGGGACCAGTGTGTGACACAGAAGTAAGATGAGGGAGAATTTAGTAGGGCTAAGGCAGACATTCCNTTTGGAAGAAAGTCAATACACGCAGCTCACATTTATAGTCATCCCCTCCTTAAAGGCAGAGTATCTGCATACATTATTTGGAATTCTTCTGTACAGCAGACTTGTCTCTTCTCTACTTATTTATTTATATCAGTACAACTCATTTTTACATGGTGAGTTATAATTGCTTTCTGCTTTATCTGTTTCATCTCTTAAATTCTTACAGCTTTGGCCTGTGAGCCATCTTTCTGTTGGCTCCTATGTACCTCTGACACATGTCTATCAATGTGGGTTTATTTTCCACTCCCTTACTTTCTGACATTACAAGATGCTCCAGGCTCATTTTGTGTATTTCTTGCCTCAGTCTTAGAATCAGCAATTTCTTCAGGGATACCTGATCCTTTTTTATTAGAAAATAGTGTTAGAAACCAAGATCTGAACACTAGATGATCCATAACTTTTAAGAGTTTTAAAGAGTTCAGAGACTAAAAGTTTTTGAACTGTTTGTCTCTAGTGCAAAAATCACTTAAAATTATGAATAAATAACCTATATGGATGTAAGAGGGAAGTAGTATATTGAAAAGAGCACAGAGTTGGACTGAGGTCTAAGCTCTATGCCTTAGGTACAGTGTAACCTTGTGTAATTTACCACCTCTTCTGACTAATTCCTCAAGCTCACACCAACTTGACAAATAAGCTTTCACTTCTTTGTAATTTTCTGAAAGAATAATAATTTTATGACAAATATCATGCAGAAAATTATATACATGTATATTTTTTAAATAAAATACTTCTACTTTAATGACATTTCTTGATTTATAGTAATTATTTACTCAGGCACTGTGAGTAATTTTAATTCATTATATCATTTAATTGTTGCAACAACACTATGAAGCTTGTACTATTCTTATTCCTATTTTAGTGGTAATTAAACTGAGGCTCAGATGGGTTAAGTTCAAGTATAAAAATACTAACAGTGTGGCAGGTACATATCTGGTTCTAATTAGTGTTATTTCTCTTGTCTTCTTTCAAACATGTAACAAACAATTGTTAGAGTAAACTTTTGGCCAGTCTCACAGGGCAGAGAACTGCTCACTGTATCTCTGTCTTACTCTTACCAGGTTGTCTTACAGAGTCAGGCATGGTGTGGACTTATTT